>SEMN01001037.1:79017-121331 GCA_005408345.1 Macquaria australasica
TTACATCCCTATGTGGAACTGTATTGTGCTGCTGTATGTTCTCTTTCCTCCTGCTCTCTCCCCCACTCCCCCTTCAACCCAACAGGTCGAGGCAGATGATCGCCCACCCATAGCCTGGTTCTGCTCGAGGTTTCTACCTGTTAAAAGGGAGTTTTTCCTTGCCACTGTCTCCTGGTGCTGCTCATGGTGGGAACTGTTGGGTCTCTGTAAATATAAAGAGTCGATCTAGACCTGCTCTACTCGAAAAAGTGCCCTGAGATAACTTTATGATATGGCGCTATATAAATAAAACTGAATTGAATTGAATTGATGTCTGAATAACTCCTGAATCTGAATCAGTGTTTGCAGCCAGAGATCCTTCATTTGTCCTTTAATGTGAAAAACCAAACCCCTTCAAAACACCTTAATTTGAAAAGCCCTTAATGAACACAGGAAGTAGAGTTTAAGGGCTTCCTGACTTTCCCCTTAATTTCCTCATGAATGATGAGTTTAAGGTGTTAAGGTTCAGGGGTTCTGGGAGATATTTAACAGCTTCACCACATTTGGACAGATTCATGAAACATTAAAAGACTGCAACACATTATGATATATTAACTATTAAAATACCTTAATATGTTACAGTCCATGAATGTATTCATTATCACCTTTAATTCCATTCAAATATCTTAATTTCATTATTAAAGGGTAAACTAACAGTATTTTGAGGTGAAAATTTAAGAGATACAGTAATTATGCAATTATAACAATATATTGAATATTGACTTTTTAAGGAAAACATTTGATGTATATATATTCAGTTCCAACATTTCAGCACAGATTTGATGAAAACAAATTATCACCAAATTCATGTTTTCCATCACTCATCTTTAACCCTTAAAGTGCTGAAGTGTATAAAATACAAGTCTTGCACTGATGAAGGACTGAAGACAGAAAAGACAAAACTCTTGAGTTTCTCCTCAGATCTTTATTGTTGATGGTGGTTTCCTTCTGGTTGTAGGCTGAGCTGCTCAGGCCCAGGCTCAGGCTTGGGCTCAGGCCCGGGCTCAGGCTCAGGCCCAGGCCCAGGCCCAGGCTCAGGCCCAGGCCCAGGCTCAGGCCCAGGCCCGGCAGCAAAGCACAAAGTGGAAACAGACTTCAGAGACTGACTGATGACTCTTTTATCAGGTCATATTTTACAATAAAACTACGTAAGAACAAAAACAATGAAGCACCTTCAGTCTACAGAAAACATATATTTTCCCTTTAACAACATTTTTATTAACAGTTTTATTCTGTCCCTCCTCCTCCTGACAAACTTTAAATAAATACATGTTAAACTTCAGATTGCCCATTTCACCATCCAGGATGTCAATATAGTCAATATAATCAATACAATAGTACATGATCACACTGCATTCACCAGAGGAAAACAACGGAGATGTTATCACATAATTACAACATTCAGACAAAGTCATCTCATAATTCTGAGATAACAAGATGATAATTACATGAAAATTATTTTATAATGAGGGAAAAGATGCTAATTAGCAGATACGAAGTCATAATTACAAGACAACGTCTTCTTTGTTCTCTGGTGAATCTAATCTTCTTTACACGTTCACTTAAAGGAACAGCTGACGGTTTGTGAAATCCTTCGGTTTGTCACGAGATCAGCTGTGTTTCACTGAAGCTAGGCTAACCGTGGACCCACGTCTGAAACACGTGACTCTGGAGAACTAAAGGTTCAAATGTCAGACTGTTCCTTTAAAATACAAATTCACATGATTCAAAAACAGAATTTTCAATGTAAAACTTGAGTTTGTGTTTCTGTCGTCACAAAAGAACAAAATTCCATTTTGGTTGTTAACATCAGCTCTCAGGGCGTTTTACTGTTTTCAATAATAATTCATGAACCTTTAAAAACAACCAGTAAAGACAGTTTGCTCATTAGCTTGGTTGCATTTAAGCTAACATGTTTATCACCTCATGAGAGTCCTTAGCTAACGTGTCGGTTTGCCGCCACGCTAGCCAGAATGAGTCAGCAAGAAATATTTGTATTTAGGGATGAAATCTAACGGAATAGTTTAACAAACCATCATCAACTGGATCTGTTTACGGAGGTGAAGTAAGTCCATGTGAAGCTTTGATGAACTCTGACACAGCTAACTAGCTAGCTAGCTTGGTTACTGGCAGTCGATAAACCAGCTACTGTGGCTGGTTAGAGACGGTATCAGCCACAGCCGAGCATGTTGGAGGTTAGCTCACCAACTAGCCTCACTATGATTCACGATAAGCTGAAAGAACCACCTGTTTCACAGAGACGTGCAAATGTACGAAGCTCCGAAAGTCAAGATGATAACTTGATAGGATTCATTTTGCTGAGTCACTTTCTGGTGTGACTGAACACTCCTGTAATCTACAACGCTACGCTAACTGGCTAACGTGCTTAACTTAGTATGATTATATAGCATTTATTTTCAGTTAGCAGCAGCATGTTAGACTTCGTAATGTTAGTTTCCTCTCGTTTCCTGTTTGAGCTTCAAGCTAACATTAGCAAACTGTGGATGTGAACATGACTTGAATGAAATGTCCCTTCTGTGTTTGATAGATTGTTACGCTGCTTCTTAGTGATTATTTTGTGATAAAGTCGTGAATAAATGACAACTCTGGCCGGTTAATGCAGTTACAGCCTCTGTAGATGCTGAACAGGAGAATCTGAATAACACATATTTGACCTGTCGCACTCAAAGTCAACATGTCCATCAGACAGAGTTGGGTTTAGTTTTTTGACAGAGTCTTGGTGCTAAGCTAGGCTAACACATCCTGGACCTCTCACTGTATTGAGAGGTGACGGAGAACAACAGGATTGATCTAAGTGTTGGACTATGAGATCATGATACTGCAGATGTAAACCCTCTCTGGTCTTCTTCCTGAACATCCTGTGAAGATAACTTTCCATCACAGATTCAGTTCATTAATCAAACACAGTAAGTATCCATTCAGCTTTACATCTGTACAACACACTCCCTTCATTTGATTATAACGCCACCAAATCACAAAATGTCCACCCACTCACTATCCTTAATTAATCCTTAACTAACCCCTGAAATCACAGGTAACTCCTTAATCTAAATCAGCTGCAGATCCTTTCAGAGGAACTTTCCCCTCAATTTACAGCTTCATTTGAAATATTTTATTTTTATTTCTGTATGGATTAAGAGTTTTTTAAAGGATGAAAACCCTTTGAATTTACAACATATTATAGGTACCCCTTCATTTATACTTCAAAACATTTAATTTAGGAGCAAATTCAGGGGTGATTAATGGATTATGAAATATTAAGGGTTTTTTTAAGGGGTACACACTCCTTAAGATTGATGAAGTCATCCCTGATAAATTAATGGACAGCTTTCATAGTATTTAATTATTATTATTACAACCAATTTATCTATTAATCAATCACTTTTGAAATACCTTAATTAGATCCTAATCAATGAAAAAATATAAGTTTTGTTTCAAGTAAGCTAACAGTCTGGAGGATGTTTGGTGGATTGGGAGCGCTCTAAAATATTTAGTGAGTTTATCTTTTCTAGGCGGTGCCTGAATCGAATGAGTTTATACGAGGAGAGCTACAAACTTCCACCGAGTGAGACACTGAGATTTGAAGTTTAAAACTTGACAGATCATCAAGTGTGCATAAATTGATTGTTTGGTTTCATTCTTATTGTTCTGACAGAAGTTTCTCTGTTCTCTTTGGTGTACCACAGGGGTCAATCACTTCACATTTCACCTCTGGGTCTCCGATACAGTTCTTACAGCAATGCCCTCTGGGACGCGTAGTCAACTTCTCTAAAGTTATTAGAAATCATCCTCTTGTGGATTTAACTGAAACCGTTTTTTTCACTTTTTGAAAGAAAAATCAAACTTTAAGAACATGAGACTTGACAACATGAAATCAGAGTGAGATTCAAACCGGATTAATCAGGACCTGTACAGAAACATAGACAGGTTACAGGTGTGTACAGTATGAACACAGGTTTAGATACAGTAAATACAGTTAGAGCGTACAGTCGGTTTTCGAGAGATATGAGGAATCTGAAGAGAAGGAAAAGTCACACTGACGAAACAAAACTGATCCAAAACCTGAACTACAATTAAATCTGGATAAAAACGGTCACTGCAGTACTCACCTGAGAAACAAGAACCTGTACTGGGGTCAGACTCACCCTCATACTGTTCAAAGCTCATTTTGTCAAATACCTCAAACATTTCTTGCTACTTATGAGCCGACCCGCACAGATACTGAGATCTGATCAAATCAGTCCGGCTCTGGTGTACAAACGTCCATAACATTTACACATGAAGAAGCAGATAGCAGGTATTCTGGGTGGTATAGTGGCTCAGAGAAGGTCCTGGGTCTGGATCCACATTGGCCTCATGTCTGTGTGGGTTTCAGGCAGGTTAACTGAAGACTGCAGCTGTGTAAAGCTTTGATCATGATTCTTCTTCTATACAAACGACAGTTGTACACAGACGTGTTCAACACATGCCCACTACAAAACAAGATGGCGACCTCACGGCAGCAAGACAAAGTTACCGAGACCAGGACCAGGGAAGGGGAATACATTACGTACATACAGAGCACTGAACACACGGACCTTCTCGGACTCTGGCAGACGACAAAATATACGTCACATGGACCCATGCGGCAAACATAAACTGAGCTATAGACTCTGTCCAGGTGTACCTCAGGTGCCCAGTGTGAGCTGTGATAGGCTGCAGCCCCCCATGACCCAGTTTCCTTTACACCAGGCAACCCAGTATTTCTTTGAAGGTGAAGATCGACCGTCTCCTAATTCTGCTGGATGCTTCATTCATTAATGTTGTGCTTCTGTTCTGTACTTCAGTTTCTCCTCTTGTGCTTCTGTTATTGGCTGGTGGCGTGACGAGCTGCTCGGCCAGCAGAGGGCGGTGCTGGTTCGATGTTAAATGCTGGATTTATATTGATGGACTCTGTCCAATCAGATTCCTGCTCCTCAGAGGATGACCCCTTCAGATTTTACTGACCTTTGGTCTCACCTGTGTGTGTTTTCCTTCTCTGTAGACTCCTTTGCTACAGCCCGCCCTGGTCTGCATGCTGGGTTGCTATGGTAACACTGTTAGGCAGAATAATAAAGTCTATTTACAGCAAGGACTTCATTAACTGAGGCGTGGTTTAGTTTGTTTGTTCCTATTGGTCAGCAGCTGGTTACTCACTGACTAGCTGACTCCGCCCACTGTCACCTGTGTGACCTCAGCAGGTGGGCGGGGTTTGTGCTGCTGGGCGGCGGCCTCACACTCGTCTCCGTGTGTGTCAATCACAGAGGTTGTGAACGAAGGACATGGGGAAGACGCCTTTCCTCTCCGGCTGTCCCTCGATGTGTCCGATCTGAGAAAACATGATCAGATTACATCAGATTATCAGATGAACATGATGACAGATTAGTTTGTCCTTTAGTGTGTCAGACCAGGTCAGATGATCAGGGAACGCTTTAATATGCACACGTTTATTCTTCAGGTCGGACCAGTTAGCTTTTCTTTTTCCTGCATGTTCTTTCTTGGTCTAGAATTGGGCTGTTCAGTGAGTTGAGTTTTGTTTTCTTTACGATAACAGTGATGAAGCTGATGATGAAGCTGAGTGCTACCTACCCACCACTCCTGGTCCTCCTCTCCAGTGACGATGATGACTTCTCCCTCAGCGAAGGTCAGTTCATCCTCGTTGTCGGCCTGACAGTCGTAGATGGTTTTCACCCGCCGGATTTTACTCTTCACCTGGAGCACGCAGAGAAAACAAACAAAATAAAGGGTCTATTTTCACTGCATCTTTAAACTGAGATCCTGTGAAAACTCGGTATTATTTAAAGGACCCTCACAGAGTTGATTTTGCGCGGCAGAGGGACGGGCATCTCCACAGCACCGGACGGGGACTCATCAACATCTTCAGCTGCCGGTCGAGGTGACAGCTCCCCCTGCTGGACAGATGACTGGCTCTCTGCCCCCAGTGCCATCTTGGATCCCTGCGTCTCCATAGCAACAGGGGCGGGGTCAGGCCTGTCACTGAGTGGTGGTTTGGGGGGAAGGTCTGTGATGTGGGGTTTGGGTGGGAGGTCTTTGAGGAAGGGTTTTGGGGGGAGGTCGGACAAGTGAGGTTTGGGGGGGAGGTCGGACAGCTGAGGCTTCTCTGCCAATGGGGCTCTCTGAGCGGAGTCCACCGGGGTGGGGGGGGGTTTAGGGGAGGCGTCAATGAAGGGAGGAGACTTCTGGGGGTCAGACTGGGAAGAAGAGGAAGGTTTGTGGAGGAGGTCTGGAGGCGGGCTGGATTTGTCCACAGAGGGGAGGTGGATGGTGTCGATCTTCCTTAAAGCCACTAAGAGGTGAAAGACAAAACCAGACTGAGAACTGAAAAGGTTTAATATCCACAGGGAGGAGGGCAATAATGTATCATCACTGTCACTTTTGGTTGGTTGCCAATTTTCAAGGGTCTTACGTAATATGAGCCGGCCTGAGGCCAGACGGCAGAGAGGTGAGAGAGAAATGAACTGAAACCGACGTCGAGGTCAGTGCACAGTTGTTTAAAAGAGAAGAGGACCGGAGTGAGCTGACCCAACAACACAGGTTGCCGGTGTTGGAAACAGGACAAAAAAACCGGCAGGAACCACCACCCTCGAATAGCAAGGTTTACACATATGACCTTTGCTGTCCGAAATGGCACCTCTACCCTTTTTCCCGATGGTTTCTATGGTTTTATTTCACAAAATTGTATTAATTTCTTGTAAAGTTAGCAGAGGTGGTCACCAATACAACAGGGGCCTCGATAAACAGCTGAAAGATCGTTGTCTCACCTTTCTGAGGTAGTTTGGGTAGAACTCTGGGTCCCAGTGTGGACTTGGTGTTACTGGAGGTCGTACTAGAGAAGGTCAGGAGAGAGTCCACAGTTTGTACTCGTACTCATCATACTTTTAGCTATTTATTTGACCTGAGCTGCTCACAGTATTTCTGAACCACAGTAAAAATACCTCTGCTGCTGCTGGATTCCCTCAAACTTGTTGCTCCTGTTTCCAGGTGGGGGGGTTAACTCACTTCCTGTGTGAAAACAATTAGGTTTTCACCACAGGTCAGATGTTTGATGGGTTTTGGATTGTGCAGTGTCACAGAGTCTCTTCAGTCTTACCTTTACCTGCGGGTCCCTGCAGGACTGGGCTGGGGGGGTCGGACAGGGTGCGCTTGTGTCCAGGTGGAGGGGGAGGTGGTCTCTTCTTCAGGGTGGAGCTTCCTCCTCCTGCAGCCCCACTTCCTCCTCCACTGCTCTGAGAGGTGAGGGGAAGGGAGGTGAGGGGAAGGGAGGTGGGCGGGCCGGCAGTGAGGCCTGAGGGAGCAACCAATCAGTGATTTGATGCATTTAACATTAAAAATACATCACATTGGATACAACATTAGATTTAATTGTTATTTGATTAACAGTGAGATGGATTTACTCATTAAAAGGTCACTGAAATCCAGGAATCTTTTCAAAGACCCTAAGACCTCTGCAAATGCCTTAGCCACCTTTAAAAGTCCATAGCATATCCTCAAGGAATCCCAGCACGCCCATATAAACACGATCTGATCAGATCCAACAAGGCAACCTTCCTAGGCTCTCAGGAACCTCTCAAGGAAAGCAGGTTCTTCCTTTGGTAACACTGGAACCCCCTAAAAGACTTGGAAAACATCCCTGACTAGTACCAGACCCTGTAAAGATGTAAAAGTTTACCATGAGACCACTTACACTTCCTAAGGATCTGCCTTAGAGACCTCTGGAACAACCCTAAGAAACCTCCTTTAAATTTCCTTCCTTCTTCTGAACCACCTTCAAGAACTGTTGGAGCCACTAAAACCTTCAGAAACCTCTGGACCTTTGAAAAAGACTTCTGGCAACTCCTCCTCGTTTATGAACAACTGGTCTACTGGTTTACAGGGTCCTCTTACCTTTCCTCTGGCTCCTGGCAGCCGGTGAAGGTCCTGAGGTTTCAGGCCCGGGGGATGGAGGATTGTCGGAGGAGGTGCTGTAGACAGGATTGGCAAATGCCCCATAGGAGAGACGCTGCTTGTCCCTGTGAGGCGGAACAAAGGAGGCCGGCAAAGAGAGCTTCTCCTGAGAGGAAACACTGGAGGACGGACAGAAACTCTGAGGACGGAGAGAACGCTCCTTCTTTACTGGACTGGGCTGCAGGAGGAGGCACAGAGATAAGAGTGAGGAGCAGCAAGATGACAAAAGGGACAAAAAAAAGGAGGAAGCAGGAGGCCATTAACACTGTCAAACAAAAACCAGGTGTGTGGTTTGCTCAGTGTTACCTTGTCGTCCAGTTCGTCATCGCTCTCATCCAGTTCGTCCAGTCTGAGGTTCCAGTCGTATTCAACATTAACATGAGGATTAAACCTGCCAGCAACCGCCTCCACCAACTGGGAGACAGAGAGTTAATTGTTAATGTTAACTTCATCTTCTTCTTAATGAAAAGAATAGGGTTTTGTTCTGGGTCATTGATCAAGAGACTGGTTCTGAGTTCAGGGACACTAAGGTTACTGTTAAAATACATCTTTACTGTAAGAATTTACAGTGGAAGTCAATTAAACCGTTTCTCTCTTGGTCGAGCCACTGATGCCCCTCTACTGACTGATTAAAGTAAGGAATAATACCCAACAAGTTGTACTGGAGGATTCAGAAGCTAAGAACCACCTGACACGAAACAGAAGTTAGTTTGCCTCCACATTACATCACTGCGTTCATCTGTGTCATAGGTGGCTGGTTACTAAAAGTTAACACCTGCCAGCCAATCAGAATCGAGAATTCTCGGTGGCCATAGTAAAACCAGACATTGACATGTTTTTGATTGGTTGTAGCCATGTTTCCTACCGGTTCTTCACACTGGGAGCTCTTCAGTCTGCGGGCAATATCCAGCGCTGTCTCTCCGCTCTGATTGGCTGAGGACAAAGGACACAGGCAGCTTGTAATAACATAATGACTGAGCTAGGCTAGCAGTTTCTCCCTGCTTCCAGTCTTTGTGCTAAACATGTCCTGGACCTATCTCTGTTCTGGACACACAACTGATATCCATCTAAAACATCTGACTCTGGAGAAGACGGAGAACAAGAGGATTTGCTGTCAAGGATCCTTGACATTTTATGGACCATTGTATGGAGTGTAGCTCAGCATGTCTTAGCCTAATGTTGCTGTGTTCTTACTGATGTGGATGTCAGGTTTTCCTCTCAGCAGCAGTTTCACACACTGTGGTTTGTTGTACAGACAGCAGTAATGCAGAGCTGTGTTTCCTCGGTCCGTTTGTCCGTCCATGTTACCACTGCAGACACACACACACAGCACATTAATACATTACAGTACATTCAAACACATCCACACAGTTGTAAACATACACAGCCATATGTTATCAGCCATAACATTATGACCACTGACAGGTGAAGTGAAGAACATTGAATACCTCGTTACAATGGCACCTGTCAGTGGGTGGGATATATTAGACAGCAAGTGAACATTTTGTCCTTGAAGTTGATGTGTTGGAAGCAGGAAAAATGGGCAAACGTGAGGATGTGAGCGACTCTGACAAGGACCAAATTGTGATGGCTAGATGGGGTCAGAGCATCTCCAAAACTGCAGCTCTTGTGGGGTGTTCCCGGTCTGCAGTGGTCAGTACCTACCAAAAGTGGTCCAAGGAAGGAAAACCGGTGAACCAGCGACAGGGTCATGGGCGGCCAAGGCTCATTGATGCACGTGGGGAGCGAAGGCTGGCCCGTGTGGTCCGATCCAACAGAAGAGCTACTGTAGCTCAAATTGCTGAAAAAGTTAATGCTGGTTCTGATAGAAAGGTGTCAGAACACACAGTGCATCGCAGTTTGTTGCGTATGGGGCTGTGTAGCCGCAGACCGGTCAGGGTTCCCATGCTAACCCGTGCCCACCGCTGAAAGCGCCTACAATGGGGCATCAGAACTGGACCACGGAGCAATGGAAGAGCATCAGAGTGTCACGAACTCTGACACAAAACAGGTGGACTCAAGTGCACGACTCTTCAGACCATGTATGGTATACCAAAAATCTTTACTGAAGCAGAACAAAACAAAAGCGCTCCCAAGGAGGATATAAAAAGTACAAAACAAAACGCTCACAAGGAGAATCAAATACAAACAGAAAATGCTCACTTGGAGGATCAGATAACAACATGGACTGAAATAAAACCTGGTACATGGAAACTTGCTGGTACGCTTGACTCAATTCTTTTGACAGACGGAACAAGACGAACTGGCACAGGACAAAGGGAGACAAGGACTATTTGTACATGAGGTAGGGGAAAACAGGTGAGACCAATCAGGGACGGGGTAGACAATCACAACGGCGGGAAAAATCACACAAAGGGAGGAAGTCAGGGTCTGAAACGAGAGGGAAAGGTGAGTACAAAATAAAACAGGAAGTGCAGGACAAGACTAGACGTGAGTGACTTTAACTTAACAGGATGCACTATGGGAAGAAGGCAAGCCGGCGGAGGCAGTGTGATGCTTTGGGCAACGTTCTGCTGGGAAACCTTGGGTCCTGCCATTCATGTGGATGTTACTTTGACACGTACCACCTACCTAAACATTGTTGCAGACCAAGTACACCCCTTCATGGAAACGGTATTCCCTAATGGCAGTGGCCTCTTTCAGCAGGATAATGCGCCCTGCCACACTGCAAACATGGTTCAGGAATGGTTTGAGGAACACGACAACGAGTTCAAGGTGTTGACTTGGCCTCCAAATTCCCCAGATCTCAATCCAATTGAGCATCTGTGGGATGTGCTGGACAAACAAGTCCGATCCATGGAGGCCCCACCTCGCAACTTACAGGACTTAAAGGATCTGCTGCTAACGTCTTGGTGCCAGATACCACAGCACACCTTCAGAGGTCTGGTGGAGTCCATGCCTCGACGGGTCAGGGCTGTTTTGGCAACAAAAGGGGGACCTACACAATATTAGGCAGGTGGTCATAATGTTATGGCTGATCAGTGTATACACACACACACACACAAACAGAGTTTCGTACCTGTTCTGGACCAGGAAGTCAACCAGGTGGAGAGAGGAGTGATCCGCTGTCCGAACACAGTAATGTAACGCCGTCTCTCCTGCTTCCTGAACAAAAAACATCAAACATGTTAAAACAAGTAACTGAAGATGGCAATATAACACAAATATAACAAACCTCTCAGAGAGCTCAGACCTGCACCAAACCCCCTCAAAGACCTTCCCAAACCCCCAGGAACTTCTCAGTGAAAGCAGGTACTTCCTCTAATACCATTGAAACCTCCTAAAGGACTTGTAGAACATCCCTCAGTAGCACCAGACCACCATAAAGACCCTGACATTCCCCAATGGACTAATCCCTTTCGTAAGGACTTGGGAAACTGCTTCAAAGAACTCTGGAACTACCTAAGGCCTCCTTCAAGTCTCGAAAATCCCAGGACCTATGAAAGGACACATTAAATTACTCTAAAATGCCCTCAAAGATTTCCGAAAACTCTTAAGTGATGCCTGGAAACCTTTTAAATGTATGTAACATGTCATTAAGGAGCTCCGGTACACTAGCTAAAACACAGAAAATCCCATCAAGGATCTCTGCAATCTCTTCAACCCCAGAACCAAGGGCCTTGGGAACCTCCTTGAGACCTATCGATACATCCTAACCCAGAGAACTGCCTCAAAGACTTCTGGAACTACCTTAAGATCTCCTGCAATGTCTTCAAAAATCTCTGGGACCTCTGGAAGGACACGTGAACCCCCTCTAAATTCCCTGGATTCCCTGGACTCTTGGGAACTGCTGAGTAACACCTGAAATCCTGGAGGAGCTCAGGTACACCAGAGTAGACACAATCCCATTAAGAATCTCTGCAATTTCCTCAGGGCTCATCAGAAGCCATCAAAGGCTGCAGGGTCCTCCTCGAGAGCCACTGACACCTCTTAATGGACACCTAGAACCTCAAGCAGCCCTGGAGTTTCCCCTGGTACTCTTAAAACTACTCCTTGCAGACCTATGGAACCTCTTCAAGGTCTTCTGGACCACATTAAAATCCTGTGGACAGACAAACAAACAGGAATCTCCTCCTTGACTGACAGGCCTAACATCAAGGTGGATATAATGAATCACAGATCTGGTGCAACTAACCATGCCTGGTTCAGGGAGGGGCTGCAGTAGCTCCACCCCCTCAGCGTACAGCTGGATGATTGACAGAAGATCTTTGAATCGCACCACTTCGTACACTTCATCCAACCTGCTGGTCACCGTGGAGACGGTACGCCTGACGAACTTGCGGTCGATGTACTTGGCATTGATGAACTCCTTCCTCGCTGTCCTGAAGACAGCAGCAAGTTTACAGATAAAACATTAGACATCTGACGGGCTAATTCCTACATATTACTTACTGTATAAAACATTCATTTACATGTAGTGTGTACAAATATATACAGAGTGACACTCACATGTCGCTGGAGGCTGTCGGCTTCAGGGACGGAGACGGTAGGCTGGCCTCCATGATCTCATTGAAACTACAGTTCCCAACATTCCTAGCGAGCTGACAGGAAGGAAAGAGAGAAAATGTAAACAAAGAGAAGTGAAAAGCAGACAGGAAACTGAATAGACAGACAGACAGGTGAGGTTACCAGCAGCTCGGAGGTTCCCAGTTTGTCCAGTTCCAGACTCTGGATTCTGGACACGTGGACTCCCATCTCTCTGTGGATCCCTGAACACTCGATGCAGGTGAGAATGCCCAGGTTTGTGGAGATCCAGCGAGGATCTAAATACACACACAGATTTTATTAAGTGACATCACCACCATCATGTCAGCTTCTGTTCAGCAGCCGAATCTCACACCTCAGATGTCGGAGCGTCCTTAAATGCACCAGCAGAGGTGGTTTCCAACACACACACACACACACACCACACACACTGACCTGCAGCTCCACAGTCGCAGCAGGTGTAGTTGCCCGGCGACCGCAGCACCTCGTCGATGATGCTCTTGGTGAGCTCCTCCTCCTCCTCCACACCTGAACTCTGACCTCCACCCTGAAACGCCACGTTCAGGGCCTCCTCCTTACTGTTGGTCAGCACAGACACCCAGCTGTAACTCACACACAGACACACACAGTTAAAAGGGAAATGTCCACACTCATGTGGATAAATCTGAAAGCATGTTGAACATTTCATCAGCAGAGTCTGAGATTTAAAAACCCCAGATGTTTTGCAGTTGGATGGAGATCTGGTGATTGTGTCTCACCTGACAAACTCCGGCTCGTCTTCAGCCTGGAAGTGGTACGTCCGATTATCTGCAGGACAAACACCAGAAGAAGAAGAAGTAAACAGAAACGCTGCCAGATTTTTAAACTGTAATAAGTGTTCTTTAAGAATCCTGATCAGTTTATGTGAAAAATGTACAGCAGTTGATGTGTGATCATTCTGGTATCGGGGTTAAAAATCCAGTATGAGTCAGACAGACTTACGGGAGATGAGGTCGAAGCATTTCTTATCCTCTGCACTGGGTTTCACCTGACAGGTGAGCAGGTTCAATCTGACAGGCTGTCTATTAGACTGACAGACACACAGACAGACAGTCAGATACAGATTCACCAACAGCAAATTCAACCCTCTGACAGAAACAGTTCAGCAGCACCACACGACTGATTTTTCATGTTTTAGCACATTAACAACAACTTGCAGTAACTTTCTGTCACACCTCACGCACCAATAAGGAGAGTCTCTGCTCTCAGCACACAATGATAATATCAATAAAAATAAACACTGACTGTGATGGATTCTCATACAAGTCAGCTTTAAACCACAAATATGCCTCACGGGATTTTATCTGTGGAGCAGACGGACAGACAGACCACAATTCAAATTAAGTCAAATCAATGAAATCAATACAAAGACTGATCAATAATTTGTTCTTAATGAAACATGAAGAATCAGCAGTGTGGACCTTTAACTTCAACGTACTTCTGATAAACACTGCGGGAAACATCAGAAAGGATTTCCTGTTATCTGCTGAATATTTCATCACTCAGCGTGAAAAGACTGACAGCTGAAACCAGAGGGATTTGTCCTCGCACTCGTTTATATTATTACCACTTTTCCTTTAAAGTCAATAAAAACTATTTAAATTAATGGGAAACGTTTACCCCATTAAAGCCGTTTAAGTTTGTTGTTGTTTGTCGACCAGGTAACATGCAGGTGAATATACGTACAGGTGGAGCAAAGCAACAGGTAACGTCAGCTCTCCACCTAGTTCCAACCTGTACATTAGTCTGTTGAAACTGAAGTGATATAGTGAACTGCTGTTGGTGACTTACTCACTAACGTAGGGGGCGCTGTCACTGCAGAAGCAATTATAAAATCTAAATTTCTTCTTTTTGGTAATAACAATTTTGACCAAAGAGAAACACCAAGGATATATTTACTGAAATACATTTTAGTTGGACTTTAAGCCTCTTGATGGGTTTCATCCTCATGTTTCCAACAGAAGTTTCTCTGGAGTTCCACAGGCCTCCGTCCTGGGCTGTTTCTCATTGTTCATAACCTGTTTCCTGTATTATGCAGATGATTCATATGTTCGACTTCGCTACAGAATCCAGGTGCCTGGCTGGTTTATTGCAAGAGAAGTGTTGAATATTTAATAATTTCTTAAAGAGAAAATGAATTTGAGATATTTATTGTGCTTCAAAGTTTCATGTAGCTGCTAAAATTGAATCTTGCTGCTGATGCTGGCTGGTGCAGTGCATGATGGGAGATGTAGTGCTTACTGTGGCATGAGAAATAGTGAGGACGCCGCTCTTCACTGAACACTTCCTCCGCTGCCAGACCTTTCTCAGCCTGATGGAGAGAAATCACAGTGAAGCTTAAAACTGGCAAATGTTCACTGGAGTTTGGAAGAAACAAGAAATATTTATGAAACAATATGGAGGCCATTACTGACCAACAGGGACTGACTCTGGCTTTGCAAACACATTCCCACACATAATCACAAGGCCTGTTTACACCTGTACAGGTGAACGTAACAGACAGTCGTACCCGTCACTCTTCTTCAGCAGGTATCCTTTCTTCTCGCTTCCAAACTCCTTGTTTCCCTGCAGCTGGTGCATACTGTACCCACTCTGTTTACTCTGAGAGTCCTACACACACACACACACACCATCAGCTGAGCGTGTCCACTTTAATGACAGTTTAGAAAACAGAATAGTCAGTATGTGTGTACAAGATAAGAAGCAACATTTCTGGTCTTTTCCAACTGTAATAACTGAAAGTGTCCAGTAGGTAGAGCTGTTTCACTCAGTCTGATTTGTGTTGCTGTCAGGGACTGTGGGAAAATGACTGGGCTGGGGAGGGGGCTGAACCCCCCCCCCCCCTCCAGTGTCGTAAACAGTGTAGACCTGGTGCAATATGTCAATGATACATCATTTTCTAATAACATAAATCGTACATATTAAGTGATAAAACTCTGTCTGCTGTTGAACCAGCGCTAACAGAAACATGATCACGATCAATCACTTGTTTTCATACTAAAAGATTTGATGCAGCTTTAAACTGAAGATGACAATAGGTAATTTTTACAGACTTACTCTCCTGGACTTCAGTCAGAGAGGGCGAGCGAGAGAGAGAGAGAGAGAGGTCAAAGGTCAACCGATGAGGTGGGCTGTTTTAAACAAACTGAAACATTTCCAGACGATTTATAGAGATTTTTTACGAGTTGTAAGATGTATCACATTAGACCACACCCCCTGACCCCGCCCGGTTATATCACAGCCAATCAGCTCTGTACAGGTGAGTGAGCAGTTACTTCCTGCAACAGTTCGTGTTCTCGTGTTGCTGACAGTTTGTGATCAACATGAAACAAAAGATGAACTGTGTTAGAAAATAGTCAAACTCTGTTTACACATTCCTGCCCTGCTAGACCACGCCCCCTTGTGCAAGACCCCGCCCCCACCCTCCCAGATGTTGTACCTCCCTCTGGTCCAGCTGTAAGGAGCTCTTGATGAGATCTCTGAGAGCCGTCAGCTGCTTCTTCTCCTCATCTTGACTCTGTTTGATCTGTGGAGACAGGAGACGTCACACCTGTTGGCTCACCTGAGCAGCAGGGGGCGCTGTGCTGATTAGTTAGAACAGAACATATGAGGGTCTTACATTGAACAGGTCAGCAGCCAGTTTCTCGATGTACTGCTTCAGTTTGTCGGCTGTTTTCAAACCGTCCTGAAAAAAACTGCAAACAGGAAGATAAAACATGAAGTTCAGTGAGTTTTCAAAATAAAACATGAGATTTAAAGCTCATGTTGAGGTCACAGTTCTTACTTGCACTGAGCGTGGTAATACTTGATGAGATTCTGCAGCAGGTCCACTCCCTTCTTAGTTTTAATCTCATTGACTTTGATCAGATACTGTTGGACACAAAGATACACAAACCTCAATCAAACCTGCAGCTGTCAATCAAACCTGCTCACTAAAGGGACAGGTCACATAAAACCAAACTGAGAATTCAGACAGAATCAGGCGCTGCGGTGAAAAGTTGAAACAGAATCAACTTTTGGAGAAATGCAACCTGACATCACGCTGCCGCAGCCGATCAAACCAGCGATCAGACCGGCAGACGCCCAGGTGAAGAACAACTTTGTTTAGCATGTAGCATTGTAGCATTCTGCTGTTTACTGAGCAGCTGTGAAGACGGAAGAGAGACTGATCGATTGATCAGCAGCATGATGACTAGACATCAGCTGTTCCACCCTGCCATCTCTGTGCAGTCACTTGGCGTCGTGTCGCTCTTCAAGTTGGGATTGCTGGTTAGTTTTTCTTTGTCCTACAATCAGCACAGCCGTGTAGTGACACCCCACACCGCCGCACAATCCTGCGCTAATCGCTGCAATGCCTGATTTGGTCTGAATGCAGCCTAAGAGACTTTCTGATGTCACAGTGAGGTCACCACACAGAGCTGCTTAAGAAAACTTCAAGTCAAGTCTCAAGTCATTCAAGACAAGTATCAAGTTAGATGTCAAGTCATGTTTCACGTCCAATGAGACAAGTCCAAGTCGCGCCTCAAGTCAATCAGGACAAGTTGAAGTGAAGTCTCAGCTCATTTCAGAAAAATCTCAAGTCAAAGCTGAAGTTCTTTGAGGACAGGTCCATGTCCTGTCCAAGTCAATGTCACGTATCAGGTCAGTAGAGACAAGTCCTAGTCAAGTGTGAAACAATAATGTTTTTAGTTTTAGACTCTCAGAACAGATAACTGATCAGTGTGATTGTACTGATTCTGGCTGTAATGAACACTGCAGCCTGTAGGGGGTGCTGTCAGGACTCTGTGGTACCTCACACATCTGCAGCTGGAACAGCCTCCTCTCTTTCTCCATCTCTTCAGCGATTTCAGCTCCGGTGATCTCAGTTCGGATCATCCCATGTTGTTTGGCGTGTTCTCTTTTCTCCTTCTCGATCTTTGTGCTGAAAAACAGACGGTTAAATGAAACCTCCACACCTGGTCTGCGTGTCAACAGCTTCAGTCCAAAGTAACTTCATCTGAGACAAACTAAATGACCGTAAAGTTCTGCAGTGAAGAAGAACTAAATGATCTTCCAGTTACTTCATCATCAGTTAAAAAACGGAATTTGAAATCATGAAATCAGCTCAGTTCTAAATATACAGTGAAATGTTCCACTGGAAGTCCAGTATTCATGTTAAAGGATGTTTTGACCTCACAAGGCTCTGCAGTGGGCATCAGGCTGTGCTGTTTTTTGTGCCGATTCTGACAGGTGACATCTCCTTTAACGCTGACCTAACGCACCTTTAAACTGCCTTTAAATCCTCGTCTCACCCAATCAAAGAGCAGAGCCTCTGCAGCCTGACCAATCAACCATAACATTATGACCACCTGCCTAATATTGTGTAGGTCCCCTTTTGCCACCAAAACAGCCCTGACCCGTCGAGGCATGGACTCCACCAGACCTCTGAAGGTGTGCTGTGGTATCTGGCACCAAGACGTTAGCAGCAGATCCTTTAAGTCCTGTAAGTTGCGAGGTGGGGCCTCGGACTTGTTTGTCCAGCACATCCCACAGATGTTTCGATTGGATTGAGATCTGGGGAATTTGGAGGCCAAATCAACAGCTTGAACTCGTTGTCGTGTTCCTCAAACCATTCCTGAACCATGTTTGCAGTGTGGCAGGGCTCATTATCCTGCTGAAAGAGGCCACTGCCATTAGGGAATACTGTTTCCATGAAGGGGTGTACTTGGTCTGCAACAATGTTTAGGTAGGTGGTACGTGTCAAAGTAACATGGTGGACAGGGGTCAGCAGGGGAACCCTGACCAGTCTGCGGCTACGCAGCCCCATACGCAACAAACTGTGATGCACTGTGTGTTCTGACACCTTTCTATCAGAACCAGCATTAACATTTTCAGCAATTTGAGCTACAGTAGCTCTTCTGTTGGATCGGACCACACGGGCCAGCCTTAGCTCCCCACGTGCATCAATGAGCCTTGGCCGCCCATGACCCTGTCGCCGGTTCACCGGTTTTCCTTCCTTGGACCACTTTTGGTAGGTACTGACCACTGCAGACCGGGAACACCCCACAAGAGCTGCAGTTTTGGAGATGCTCTGACCCAGGCGTCTAGCCATCACAGTTTGGTCCTTGTCAGAGTCGCTCACATCCTTACGTTTGCCCATTTTTTCTGCTTCCAACACATCAACTTCGAGGACAAAATGTTCACTTGCTGCCTAATACATCCCCCCCACTGAAAGGTGCCATTGTAACGAGATAATCAATGTTCTTCACTTCACCTGTCAGTGGTCATAATGTTATGGCTGATCGGTGTATGTGTCTGCTCAGGTTAACCAGACTGGCTGAACCAACTGGCTCGATGAGCCGTCTTCATTTTCCTTGCCACTGTCTCCTGGTGCTGCTCATGGTGGGAACTGTTGGGTCTCTGTAAATATAAAGAGTCGGTCTAGACCTGCTCTATATGAAAAAGTGCCCTGAGATAACTTCTGTTTTGTTCTATATAAATAAAGTTGAATTGAATTGAATTCATCTGAATGCGATGACCTGCTCAGTAGTAACCCTAACCCTAACCACCATCACTGTATAACTGGTTCCATTGGTCTTACTAACAGCTGTTAGTTAGCAACGCCTCTGATATGAGAGACTAGTCCTGAATTATGTCCCCTGACCTGTCTCAACAAAGAAATCAACATGGTTTCAATGTGACTTTGTGTGTAAGAGTTCAGGTGGGAACAGTTCACGACTCAACACAAACACCTTCCTCTTTACCTGCACACACTCAACACAGCAAAGCAAGTTATACTCCCTTCTGTCTACAGCATCACCTGCTAACATCATGTCAAGCTAACTAGCATGTTGCTAGCATGCTCAACCCACCATGCAAAACCAAACAATCATCCTCAGCTACCATGCTAAACTAACTAACATGCTAACAGTATGTTAAGCTAACCAGCATGCCACCAAACAACAAACACCATGTTAGCCTAACTAGCATGCTAACCACATGTTAACAGCATACACCTCATTCTAACACCATTAGCCAACAACAGGCTAGCTTACAACAGCTAACATCATGTTAAGCCAACAGTGTTACACTATCTAGCATGCTGCCATCACCTGCTGCTGCTCAATGCACCACACAAACCAAGCAGACCTCTTCAGCAACACAACACACTTCTGTCTGTAGCATCACCTGTTCACATTATAAGTGTATAAGTGACCCCCCCCCCCGAGGCCTGGACTACGAAGCAGGATTTGCGGTTAACGAGGTAACTTCAGGTTTAACTCTGGGTTTTCAGTACTACGACGGTGGTTCACGTCTTACCGGGGTAAATCACCATGGTAACTGATGCTGCACAGCAAACCTGCTCCGGAGCAGGTTATGTTCGAGATAACGGATCAAAGCGTACTAAAGCCCCGCCTACTGACCAATCAGGTCTCTTGGAAAATGACATCACCAATAGAAAAGAGGCGGAGCTCGGTACGTGGATCATGAGAGGAACTCTGTTTATCTGAGAGATAGTTTCTCACTGATCTGTGTCAACAGAGACTGAAGCACTAAAGCTTTGTACTTAGAAGAGATGAATGTAAGTTTATTTACCGCTAAATTATGTTTTTATATGAATTTATTTTTTGCTCCCAAGTCCGTTTGACATCGCCGGGGCTGCAGCTGAAAGAATCAGGATAAAATTGTCAAACACTCCATAAGAACATCTGAGCAACACATTAACTTAATGGATACTACTGACAGTCAGTGAAATAAGGCTGTTAATTTACGCTTCACACAGTCAGTGATATTCCTGCCAGCTGTCCTTCCTGCATTCAGCAGCTGTGTTGCTTTCAGCCTGGATGATGTTTAAATTCTTCGTATTTCTCTAATATTACAGTTTGCTCTTCGTTTGTAAAGTATGTCGCTCTGCTGCCAGCACACCTGTCATGTTTGTGATTGGTCACATGCTGCAAACCCCGCCCCTTTCATGTGAACGCGCTCATGGCTTGATTGGGAAACCCTGGGTTGATTTACCGAGTTGATAACCAGCGTCGTGTGACCGCTTAGCGTGATCGCCGTTGTTCAGCTCAGTGAAGCCAGATAACGAAAAGAGATCCTGGGTCTGTTGAACTGGCTTTGTAGTACAGGCCTCTGGTCCTCACTGCAGGTGAGATAAATAAAGGCCAAAGTTTAAGAGTTTAGGTTGTAACAAAGATGTAAAACAATACTCACAACTTGGTCTCGTAGTCCTTCCAGGCTTTATCAAAAGGTTTCTTCAGATCCTGAAAGTCAGAGTTAAATGAACTTCACTGAACAAACCAAAGTTTAATCTGACATTTTTCAACTGAGAGCAAATAAATAATAATATATAAGAAATGAGAAGAAAAAGTCACAAAATAAACTATGTTTACTACATAGAATAATCATACAATTAGAAAATGAGATCAAGTAAAGATGGAATAATACAATAAAATAAGTCTCACCCCTTTAACTCCCTTCAGATCTCCTTTTAACAGCGAGTCCAGAGTGAAGACCACGTTATGACTCAAACTCTGCAGCTGTAGAGGAAACAGTGATTTACTTCACTTTCTTCAGCCTTAACAGCTCAACACCTCTGTATTGATTGATGATTGACTGATTGACAGCTGACTGACCAGGTTCTTGAGTAGAGCAGCAAGTTCTTTAACGAGGCAGGAGAACTTAACGAAGGCTGCTCCCAGTTCAAAGTTGTTTCCTCCCAGTCTCTCCAGAGCCTGGCTGAAGCTCTCCTGGTTCCCAGCATGCTCTGCTCCACCACCACAACAACAATAACAACACCATTGTCAACAACAACATTAACAATATTAACAACAACATCAACAACAACATGAACAATATTAACAACAACAACAGCAACAACATCATCAACAACATCATCAACAACAAGATCAACAACATCAACAAGATCAACAACATCATCAACATCAACAACATCATCATCATCAACATCATCAACATCAACAAGATCAACAACATCAACAACAACATCAACAACATCATCAACATCATCATCAACAACAAGATCAACAACATCAACAAGATCAACAACATCAACAACATCATCATCATCAACATCATCAACAACAAGATCAACAACATCAACAACAACATCATCATCATCAACATCATCATCATCAACATCAACAACAACATCAACATCAACAACATTATCGACATTATCAACAACATCATTAATAACAACATCAACATTATCAACAACAACATCATTAACAACATTATCAACATCAACAACATTATCAACATTAACAACAACAACATTAACAACATCAACAACATCATCATCAACAACATTATCATCATCAACATCATCAACAACAAGATCAACAACATCAACAAGATCAACAACATCAACAACAACATCATCATCATCAACATCATCATCATCAACATCATCATCAACAACAAGATCAACAACATCAACAAGATCATCATCAACAACATTATCATTATCAACTGTTTAAAGATCAACAATCTGATTACGGCAGCAACTAACGTTTATTTTCATTATCTTTAAATAAAAATATAAAATGTCAGAAAAAGGTGACGTCATCATATTGTTTTTGTCATAAAAACTAAAACAGAGATACTGAGTTTACTGTCACATGAAAAACTGAAAACCCTCAGAAGCTGAGTAGTTGTTTCGGACATTTTAGCTTTAACAAGCGGAAACTGGGCCGGGATCAGATCTGTACCTTGTCCTGAGCTGTAGATGGATTTCACCGACTTCTTCACCTTCTGCAGAGCTGAGCGGTCCTGATCCAGAGCCTGGAGACAGACAGGCAGACAGACAGGTTCTGTTCATCACACTGTCCTCATTATTTTATTTAGAAATATGTAAATCAGTAAAAATACAGCCCATTTCCAAACAGCGAAACAAAAGTCGACCAAAAGCAACAACGTAATGAGAAAAAGTACAGAATCAGAAACGGTCTGGACGGTCAGCCTGAATGAATACATTCCACCTGCTGAAGACCCTGAGGTCCAATCAATCAATCAATGATTTACATCATTCCTTCAAAATAAAAGTCCGTTTATCAATGCTTAGCTTTGAATTTAGCCAAAAACTGTCAGTGTGTGTTACTGTGTGTGTGTGTGTGTTGGGGGTTTTCCGACTCGACCACATGCGACACACTTCCCGAGTCAACAGTTTCCTCTGTTGCCATGGTAACTCCATGGTGTGACTCCATCCACCTTCATCTTCATATCTGTCTGCAGCCTGAGACATCAGGCTCGTTGCAGATGAGCCAGACCGGCGCAGAATCCATCACCGGCGACCTCCGCACAAAGCAGCCGGTTAGCTTTGTGTCCGACTTGATCCCGACTCGCTCTGACGTCACACGTGGTCAACGATGACCTCACGAGGTCGAGGCGGCCGCAGTTTTTAGAGCCAGGAGCTGCAGCTGCTCTCCACCGACTGCAGGACCCAGGGCATGATGGGAAACGCCTGGCTGTCGCCTGATCAAAGAGCTGATTGGCTCTTAGTTTTGACCACAAACATCACATTAATTTTCTGTGTGATTGTAATATTTAACGCAGGATTGTTGCTGCATGTTGCGCAGTGACGGTTTCATCTGTTAACAAACATCTTGTGTGGTTGATGTGAATAATAAAGTTTATATCAGTTTATTTGGCCTACAGGTGGATCTAACAGGATGGACATATTCTCTGAAGGCTGCTGGAAACTGACTGACTGGTACTGTTTGTCACAGCGCCCCCTGCTGCTGATCTCTGATCTCCTCCATTTTCCAGACGAGGTGCAGTTCATCTCCAACGAGCCTGTTTACAGCTTCAGTCACTGAGTCCACATGGTCTCATGCTGTATTCATATCACGGCAGGATTTAACGTAAATATGAGCTGACTGAAAACAAACAGATTTCCTGTCTTTCATTCTACTAACCAACAATCCCTTAAAATCCCCTTAATGAACCCTTAACTCCCTGAAAACACACAAACACCAGAATCTGAATCAATGTGTTTGCAGCCAGAGATCCTTCATTTGTCCTTTAATCTGAAAAAACAAAACCCCTTAAAAACACCTTAATGAACACAGGAAGTAGAGTTTAAGGGCTTCCTGACTTTCCCCTTAATTTCCCCTCCCTTAAACAGCAGATAATCCATTAAAAATGTTACACATATATTAATATATTAGTCATTAATGTGTCCACTATTCATCCATCCAATAAAAAACTGAATGACATTATTATCATGGGAATACATTAATGGAATTTAAAGGTCAAACATGAAGTGACCTCTGACCTCAGGTCAAACATCAGAAACATTTATATTCAGAAAGACGCTGCTGTGTTTGATTTGAAGAATCAGCATCAGTCTGATATTTACTGACCAGATTTGATCTAAATCACTGATTTATAAAAACATATCAATGCACATATTCTGCAGAGGGACTGCAGCTGCTTCTCTCTGGGAGCCCGGTGGAGTCTTCAAGGTGACGTTCTCGCCTACGGACAAGCCCTTCAGCCAAACTCCATTCAGAAATCTCGCATTTCTACGTTTTATTGACAATTAGCTAGACACAATATAAATACTAAGCCGTTACTCGAACGTTTCTGTTGCCTCTGTGAGTCGATGATCCAGTCGGGGTACATGTCACCCATCAGGCAGCGCGCACTTCAGGGACACATCAACTTTCAACACCAATTCGCTTGTTTTTCCCGCAATCTCACTCTGCCAAAACACACCGCTGGGGGCGGCAGAGAGCAGCAAAACCAATGATTACATTCAGGATTTAAATGAGGTAAAACACCGCTTATAAATGCCGGCCGTCAGAGCAGGACCATTTGATTTACATGACAATCTGAGTTTTCATGGTTTGGCTGCATGCCGTTGCTGATAAACCATGACACATTAAATTAGCAGATCTGTGAACTGAGTTCGGCTAATTGTTTTCTCTATCGTTCTGGTCACCGGGGAGAACGGTGCTCAACAGGCCGAGAGAGAGGGATGGAAGGTCAGGTTTAGACGGCCGAGTGCCGCCCTGCCGGCAGACAGACAGGCAGACAGACAGGCAGCCTACCTCCTCCAGGATGCTGACGGTGTTCCTGCAGCTCTGCAGCCGGGTGGTGAAGCTGGACGTGGTGGGGGAGTTGTAGTCCTCGGTGGTCTCCGATAGGAACTCACACACTGAGATCTGATCCGGCATCATTCACACCAGAATCAGCCAGAAACACCGAGAAACACGGAGGGATCCAATGACCCGCGGTGCGTTCAGGGACCTGCTGCTGTGTGAGAGCTTGTGCAGATGTTTAAAAGCAGCTGGTCTCAGATCAGATGTCCTCTGAGTGTCTCTCATCAGTCCGTCTCCTCCCGATGATTCATTCCTCCTTTCTCTCCTTTTCTGACCTGCTGTCAAGTCACACACCGAGCACCACGTGACCCCGGCAGGGAGTTTCACAATAAAAGTCTACTACAATTCAGCATAGAAGAGGAAACACTGAAAAACGTTTTAGAGGAAGAATCAGCAGTAAAAAAGAATTATAATTAACCCAGAAGGGCCTCAGCCTATAATACGATGCTGCATAGTCACATACTGTAGTTGGTTTATTTATTTAAATATAACACTGCAAAAGTATACAACTTTTCTCTATAACAATTCTGTCAGCATATAAATCAAATAAACATGGTGAACTTCTGGTAGATGTGATGTTTTGTTCTTTCAGGTTTCCAGTATTTGTTATTTCTAATAAGCTGCAATTCAGGTTTAGTCAAAGTGTCTCACTTCCTGTATTTTCATGTTCTCATGAACACACACGTACTGACTGCAGGGTCTTTACTCACTCGCTGGTTTCAATTCAACACCACACGTCTGTAGTTTGTCTTGATTGAAGTGCAGGTGTTTCTGCCTCCGGAGCTGTAGAGTCTGGGTCTGTGGTTGCTGCCGCCTGCTGCCCCCGTGCTCCTGCTCTGCACCCGCTGATGCTATTGCTGTTGTTGCTCTTATTATTAGTGTTGCTATTATAATGTTGCTCTTAGTGTTGTTTCTGTTGGTGTTAACATCAATTCCATTACCACAACTATTGCTTTACATCTCTATGTGGAACTGTACTGTGCTGCTGTATGTTCTCTTTCCTCCTGCTCTCTCTCTCCCCCCCTTCAACCCAACCGGTCGAGGCAGATGACCGCCCACCCAGAGCCTGGTTCTGGTTCTGGTTCTGGTTCTGCTCGAGGTTTCTGCCTGTTAAAGGGAGTTTTTCCTTGCCACTGTCTCCTGGTGCTGCTCATGGTGGGAACTGTTGGGTCTCTGTGAATATAAAGAGTCGGAGTCGGTCTGGACCTGCTCTGTATGAAAAAGTGCCCTGAGATAACTTTGTTATGATATGATGCTATATAAATAAAACTGAACTGAAAATTGAAGTCATCAGATTGTGGTTTTATATCAAGCAGCTGGAGCAGGAACCGTTTCATTATTTCCATGACCCACCCTGATGGGTCTGACTTCACTTCTTCTTCTTATTACTGTTTTTCTACGTTTTGTTTTGACTACTGACTGAAAGTGCTGCATTAACCGTCTGTGCTGTTGAAACGCGCATTTTATTTTGGAAAAGAAACGATGCAACATCCGGTAACGTCCTGTACCTTGACTCCTTCGGGATGCGCTGGATAATGGAAGTGGAGTGCGCATGCGTGACGCCGCAGGCTAATTATGAGACGAAAAAGAAGAAATCAGACAAACATGAATATTCATTAAATTATTGATTATAATCAATGAATTCAATTGATTATAACATTACATGTTTGTAATTTCCATTCAGTATTACAAAGACCATTATTGATCATTTCAAACTGTTGATTTTATGTTAATAAATACAATAACTCATAAACAATAATGACATGTGACTTCCTGTTTGCTACATTCTGACGTCATAATGATCATATACACCACATATCTGTTTGTGTTCAGTATCAGGGAAGAAGTACTGCAGTAAAAGTACTAATACTACAGTGCACAATACTCTGCATTCAAAATATTACTTCAAATATCATAAATATATGATATTATTGGATGTTGCAGCTGGTAAAGGTGGAGCTCGTTTTAATGACTTTATATACATGTACACACACATATACATATATATATATATATATATATATATATATGTATATGTGTGTGTACATGTATATATTATAAATAAAAGCTGCATTAAGCTGAAGGTGAACGTGGTGCAGAAGAAGAAAGTATCTCAAAATGAAAATAATGCAGTATTAGTACCTCGAAGCGGTACCTCAGTACTTCTAACTGATCCACGTCACCGAGCAGCGTCACCGCTGCGCCCCGGCAGCACAGAAGACGGATCAGCCCGCTGCGCCGCAGGCTGACGCTCCGTGGCATGAGGCTCGGCGGCCGGACGGTAAGTTCGGACGCGACCCGGTCCGCCTGCTGCGGTCTGTAGTTCCGTCAGCGAGCTGCTAGCTGACGCTGAGGGCAGTTAGCGTGTAGCTTAGCTGACTTCCTGTTAGCAGTTAGCTCAGTTTCAGCGGTTCGGTTGTTGAAGTCGGCTCGGCCAGGTGAGCCGCAGACCACCCTGATCCCCCTCCACGTGCTGGATCAGGTCCAGATTCTAAAGTTAACAGGTGATCAGTAAACACAGCGCGAGTCACGTGTCATACGAGAAGTAAAGCCACGCACTGACCTGTCTCACCTGGTTACCCATAATGCTGTGCAGACTGCAGGTGAGTGTCTTATTTGATGAAAGTGAACGTCAGCACGAGCCGCAAGACTGACGCTCAAGATCAGCTTCTATAAACGGTACAGAACGATCGATTCTCATCATTGATTAACTGTTAACGCGCCTCAGTGACCGAAAACTTTGCTTAATAATGACGATCATCAGGCAGAGAGACAGACAGGCAGAGAGGCAGGCAGAGAGACAGACAGGCAGAGAGGCAGGCAGAGAGACAGACAGGCAGGCAGAGAGAGAGACAGGCAGGCAGAGAGACAGGCAGGCAGAGAGACAGACAGGCAGGCAGGCAGAGAGACAGGCAGAGAGAGAGACAGGCAGGCAGGCAGAGAGACAGGCAGGCAGAGAGACAGGCAGGCAGAGAGACAGGCAGGCAGAGAGACAGACAGGCAGGCAGGCAGAGAGACAGGCAGGCAGAGAGGCAGGCAGAGAGACAGACAGGCAGGCAGAGAGAGAGACATCCTGACTGCTCAACGTTACTTCATCCAGTAAAAGCAGCTGCGTCCACTAAAGGACTCAGTTCACTTCAGGTCTGTCATGATTCTTACTCACCTGTCCTAAACAACTTTAGAACCGGGTTCACTCCTGTTAAGTCTAGTAAGGTGGAGAGCGTCCACTAAAGGACTCAGTTCACTTCAGGTCTGTCATGATTCTTACTCACCTGTCCTAAACAACTTTAGAACCGGGTTCACTCCTGTTAAGTCTAGACTAGGTGGAGAGTCCGGAAACACTGGATCCTACACTTCCCATAATGCACCTGGCCCCCTGTCTGTTAGACTCGTTATTGTAACCCAGAAAACTACATCCTCATCATCACTGTTCTAATATATTCATACTTTACTGTCCAGTAACCCTTAACCCTAAGCCCCGCCCCCTGTGCAGGTGTGTGACCTGTGTTGACCTCAGTGGGCATTGCCGTGGGCGATGGCTCTGATTGAAGGTGTCGGAGACGAGGTGACGGTGCTGTTCGGCTCTCTGCTGCTCCTCCTGGTGCTGCTGCTCGCCTGGATCTCCACCCGCACCTCCGAGCCCCCAGAACACTTGTTTGACTCCACCACAGGCCCCGCCCCCTCACTGAGGAGCAGTCCCGCCCAGCAGGACACGCCCCCCTCCTCCACCAACACCTCTTCATCCTCCTCCTCCCCCTCCAGCTCTGTCAGTGACAGCTCCCTGACAGAAGCTCCGCCCACCAACACCTCCACCCAGGAGAAAGAGGAGGGGGGAGGGAGGAGGGGGAGGGGGGAGGGAGAAGATGGTGTGAGGAGCAGAGGAGGAGGTGAAGGAGGAGGCGAAGGAGGAGAGTCTTCATCTTCTCAGAGGAACATGGTGCTCAGACTGAAGTTTCTCAACGACACAGAGAGAACGGCTCAGGTCCAACCGCAGGACACCGTGGGATACATCAAACGGTACTCACCACTACTGCATCTGTGCTGCTCACTACTGCATCTGTACTGCTCACTACTGCATCTGTGCTGCTCACTACTGCATCTGTACTGCTCACTACTGCATCTGTGCTGCTCACTACTGCATCTGTACTGCTCACTACTGCATCTGTGCTGCTCACTACTGCATCTGTGCTGCTCACTACTGCATCTGTGCTGCTCACTACTGCATCTGTGCTGCTCACTACTGCATCTGTACTGCTCACTACTGCATCTGTGCTGCTCACTACTGCATCTGTACTGCTCACTACTGCATCTGTACTGCTCACTACTGCATCTGTACTGCTCACTACTGCTCACTACTGCATCTGTACTGCTCACTACTGCATCTGTACTGCTCACTACTGCATCACTACTGCTCACTACTGCATCTGTGCTGCTCACTACTGCATCTGTACTGCTCACTACTGCATCACCACTGTGTGTGTGTGTATGGGGGTGTTTTAGGTTGGCAGTAAACAGCAGCGTGATGAAGTACAGTGAGTGTGTACAGGTTATTTAAGCTAAATGAGTTTAAACACATCTTGAACCACTCACATGGCTTTAACTAAACGTAGTCTGTATGGAAATTAAAATAGGAGGTCATGTGACTCAGGTATCAGCCTCATCCAATCACATCGTTTTACAGCTGATGACAGCGCTGCATCCTGCACGACACCTCATGTCCCCGACATGTTGACCTGTTGACTTCCTGCTTGTGGACCCTAAACAGTGTTGTGGCTGGTTTTGACCTTTGACCTCTGCCCTTTCAGGACCTACTTTGCGGGTCAGGAGCAGCAGGTCCGGTTGATCTATCAGGGTCAGCTGCTGCAGGACGACACTCAGACTCTGGCCTCTCTGAACCTGGTCCACAACTGCGTCCTGCACTGTCACATCTCTCAGCACGCCGGCCGGGGGGTGGCGGGGGGGCCGCGGCCTGCCGACCAGGTGCAGGTGGCTCTGAACGTGGGCAGCTTGATGGTCCCCCTGCTGGTCCTCATGCTGTCGGTGCTGTGGTACTGTCAGATCCAGTACCGGCAGTTCTTCACCGCCCCGGCCACTGCCTCTCTGGTCGGAGTCACCATCTTCCTCAGCCTGGTGGCCTTCGGAGTGTACCGCCGCTAGCTGCTCTCCGATTGGCTGCTGCCTCTGTCTGTGTTGTGATGTCAGCAGCTGGGGCGGAGCTCTCTCTGTGACCTCTGACCTCCGAGCCGGCTGGGACTCGGACCCGCGGGACGAAAGAGATGCCGATAGAGTTGATATTTGTTTTTCTGTTGCCATGGAGACGCTGAGTGTTAACGAGGACTTTAATTATTATTTTTTTAGATCACATTTCTCTGTAGATATCTCATCATCGTGCCTCTTTTACTTTCTGGTGGTCCTGAAGGGGGTCGGTGTCAGACCAGCACCAGACTGTAGACCGGACCTGTCTGTCTGTGTGAACAGCAAAGTAAATGAAATTACAGCTTTTGAAGAGAGAAATTCTATTAAATCATTTATTTATCTTGTCGTGTTTCTTTGTGTCTGCCAAAAGCAGACTGAAGTCTGTCTGTACACTGCCAGTAACAGGTAGTAGTATCAGTACTACCTGTAGTACAAGTGTAAACTAGTAAAAGTGGTAGCAGTAGTATTGATCCCTCTAGAATGTATCGATCAAACCCTCAAACTGAGTTCACAGACGAGCCTAAACAAAGATGGCTGCCCACGCCAGTAAACATCACCTCATTAGAGTTCAAGGTTTCTGGAGCTTTTGAAGTTCACACATTTGATCAGAAACAACGGTTATTAGTTCTAATGGAACGACAGAACGCTGTGCTACTGTGACACCAGACAGACTTGGAAACTCCACTAGGAGGAAGACGATTCATCTTCACTTCGTTTGAATGTTTTCCAGCTGGAGCAGCTCCTCTGTGTGAGAAAATTAATACATTCATTTAGTCGCTTTCCCAGTGAAACAAACTACAAACTCAACCCTCCTTAGAATTAGAGAGAAGGCCACATGTTAACCCCTCAGTGTCCAGTTTATTAGGAACAGCAGGTCAGTGATAGTTCTAATGTTCACTGTGTTCAGGTGTTGGGTCGCTGTGGACGGGGTCCTGTAGTCTTATCTAAATGTCAGTGACTGAGGAGGATTTCCTGCTTCAGACAGCTGGCTGCAGGGCAGCAGGGACTCCGTGTCCTATCTTCTGAAATGAACTACTGAAGTTTGTTTCTTTTCTATGAAGAGAATGAAAGAATCACCTGGATCACAGAGGACCGTGTTCACATCCTCTGGTTCTGCTGATGGTCTCGACTGGATTTGAGATTGAAATGGGTTTAACGGTAAAAAGCCTGATCATCTGTGAGAAACACTCATTTATTCATCAACTTTCAACAATGTCAACTTTAAATGACGCGGTGACATAATGAAAGGAAGACGTCTTCCGTCTCAGCCGACCGTCTCCTCTTCGGTCCATCAGCACTGCAAGAGACAACAGCTGTTACTTCATTACATCATCAGCTACAGGAAGCACCTGAACCCAAACTACACACCACCAGCAAACTGGCCACAGACACAACAGTCCCTGCTGATATTCACACTAATATAGTCTGTGCACGTTGTTGACTTCCTGTCTCCGAGCAGGTGTGGGCGGAGCTTCAGTGTAAGCATTAAAGTCACTGCAGTAAAATAGTGTCCAGTATTTCACAGCAGACTGGATTCAGGTTGGACCCGGGTCTCTCACACCAACTCTTTATCAGCAGGAAGTCACACCTGTCTCACCTGTCTGATCGTCTGTCTCTTAATGATGTTCACAGATCTCAGGTCAGTGCAGAGTAATTCTTACTGATGATGTCATGGATGTGAACTGGACTCCTAATATAACATGCCGATAGGAACACAGACAGCTGTAGACTTAACATCATTACCTCAAGTTACATCACATCTGCTCTGCAGGTTCACTTTAACTTCAGTCTAATAACAAGAGAAGGTGTCGGGTATTTGAATGAGACACTGCTGATGAGATACATAGACCGTTGATTTTGTTTATACTTACTGTATTATGTATGATGACTGAATAAAAATACTATGATGTGGAGAGAGAGCAGTCTGCAGGTAACCGCAGTAACACTCATGATAAAAACCTGTCTGCTAGGTGTTAGCGTTAGCTGTTAGCCCAATCGTGTTGAGTCTGATTGTAGTCTGTGGCTCAGCTCGTTACGCGTGTTGTTACTATGACAACTGGCAGCTGTGATGTCAGTAGCTGATAATAACTGCACGTTTGTAATACGCTGATTTTACTGCTCCGATTTGTTTAGTTCATGTGGTGAAACTTAATTTAGTAATGATGGGATCAATTACACAGCAGCAGGAAGTGACACCAAGAACCACAGGTCCGAAGTGATGTCAGAGTGATGTCACTACCTGTAGCTGGGCTGACAGGTGTTCAGGAAGCTCGACTCCTGCAGCTTCCAGCAAGATGATGGTTTCTGTCAGAGGGAACCTGGAGGAAGATGAAGACTCTTCATCATCGCCACCGCGCTGAGTCACCTGCTGCAGACTGCACACACACACAGGTTTACCTGTCACTGAGTCCAGCAGGTCTCAGGTGAGTTTACCTGTCACTGACTGAGTCAGCAGGTCTCAGGTGAGTTTACCTGTCACTGACTGAGTCCAGCAGGTACTCGGTGTACATGTACCTCCAGTCGTGGATGACTGACAGCAGGGAGTCTCTGAAGGGCCGCAGGTCGACCTGCAGCCAGCTGTGCAGAACGATGACATCATCCAGGTGAGTCACCTCTCTGCTCAGTGTGTGGAGCGACTCAATCTGAAACGCATCACACAGACCTGAAGCAGCCACCAGGTGAGGTCAAAGTGATGACACAGCTATATCAAGTGTGACCTGACAAACCTGATCACCATCTGTCATCTGCAGAGTGATGAAAGTCTCCGCCCACACTGCACCGCACAGGTGGATACAGTAACTACACCATGGTAAACAATACAGATTGCTTTCACCTGGAGTCAAACACCTGGACACACGTGTCTCACCTCTCTCTGGAAGTCCTTCAGGGTGGGTGGGGTCTTTTCGGCCTCCAGCTCCTCAGGTCCCAGCTGTCTGCTGTAGGTCAGGAACTCCTGCATCACCCCCCCCCTGTTGCTCTGCCACAGGTATGAGTACCTGTCCAGCCCCACCCTCAGACGCTCCGCCTCCTCCCTCACCTGCAGCAGACGAAGCATCACTTCCTGTTCTAACGCAGAGAGATCTGGACTCTGCTGCAGAGACACCTGACAGACAGGTAGACAGACAGGTTTAGTTTCTTTATTTCTCAGAGACGTTTCTTAAAGCCAGCAGCCTGGACAGGGCTGAATGTGTGATGTCAGAGTCACCTGGTAGTTGCTGTGGCGACTCACAGAGATCCTGGGCGGCAGACTGGCTGCTGTGTAAACGTCAGTGATGATGGTCTTCAGGAGGTCAGAGAGGCCGCCGCCCACTGATGGCTCAAATACACTTCCTGTTTCCTGCAGTTGCAGACGCACCGCCAACAATGCAGCATTGCAGCTCTACACACACACACACACACACACACACACACACCTTTAGTAGATGGTGGACAGCAGAGAGACAGGAAACTGGGGAAAGATGCAACAAGGGTCGCTGGCTGGAATCGAACCGGTCACGTTGTGGTCTTGTGGTTTGCTCCTTAACTATTCAGCTATCAAGACGTCAGTCAGACTCAGCACACAGTCGCAGTAAATTCATTCAACATGAAGTAACTTTAACGAGGTACCGCACTTGAAAACAAGGCGTGAACTTCACTCAGGACATGAACCACTGTGTCCAATCAGAGCTGAGAATGTAAATGACACGCTTAACATCGTCTGAACCACAGACAGTGGAACAGCCAAAACATCTGGATCGCCCCCTGGTGGCTGGCTGCAGTATAGGTCATAAGCCCCGCCCCCTCCATGTTAGCGGATAGGATGTGGACCAAACTGAAAAGTCAAAGTACACGTCAAATAAAATGTTCCCAAAGATGGTTTCTGTCATTTTAGTTTCTTCTCACGCTGATGTTTGTTCAAGTGCTCGTTCTTCTGATCAGTTTGGTTTTAATTAGTTATTTGATGCTATAAAAAGGGGGAGACGTCATGATTGACAGCTGTGAGTGTGCTGTGATTGGTTCAGGCGGGTGTGTGGGCGGGACATAGATACTGCGCAGACTCTGGCTCCAAATGACGTCACCAGCACAAGATGGCAGCTCCTGTATCTGGATATTTTGGCTTCATTTATGTTCAGTGGGAGGAAGAGGAGACGCGGAAGCCATCTTTATATACAGTCTGTGATCAGAACTCTAGAAATAATGTTTCACATTCACACTTCAATTTTCACTCTTATTAAGTGCAATGCTGCAAGAAGAAACGCAGTAGAGGACACTGAACTTTGAACACAGTGAGTGAGTTGTTGTGTACTGCTCAGGTTGACGCAGGTGATTCCAGGTGTGTGTACCTGTGGGTTCATGTTGTCAGACAGGAAGTGCAGTGATCTGAGCAGCAGCTGGAACAGTCCGTCCTGGACTTTGTCATCGATGTGGTCGAGATACCCAATCCAGGACTCAGAGGAGTCCTCAGTTCTGTACAGACTCCTGTTCACCTGAGAACACAGCAGTCACATCAGCGCCTGCCTCTCTCCTGCTCCTCCTCCTCACGTGTAATCTGTGGTTACCTGTGTTAACCTGAGCAGCTGCTGTCCCTCCTCGCTGATGCGTCTATAGATCTGCTCTATAGCTACGCCCTCCAGCAGTGAGTCACCTGAGCGCTGCAGCAGGTGAAGCTCCGCCCAGCCCTGCAGGTGCAGAAACACACTGGTGGACAGATACAGACTCCAGTCCTGCAACCAAACTGCATCTTCCTAAAGTTCTTCTAGGTTCTGGTTCAGACTCTACTGACTAGCTGTTTCAGGTTTAAAGGACGAGGTCAGGTGACACAGGAACTCTGGAACAGGTCTTTCCTCCGGTTCACACTGGACACTAACTGATCCCAACCTGTTTCTAATGCAGGTGACGGAGGACAGAATCCAGTCCTCCTTTTGAAGCTGATATGAAGCCTCACGCTGGGTTCACATAGGAGGCGAACGCGCCGCGAAGCGCCACGATATGCCAATTCTAGCTTCTGTTCACACCAGAAGCACATTTCTCTGCAAGCAATCCTGCTCCTCTGCTCTTTTCTAGGGCTGATCTTTCTGCTGTTGTTATGTGCTGCGGATCATACAACTGCCGGTGCTTCTCCACTTCTAGGATCTACTTTCTCTCTCTCTCTCTCGCTTGCTGCTTGTGTGTGTGTGTGTGTGTGTCTGCTCGTCTCTCTCGCTCTCTGTTTAGGCACAACTGACAAATATGTGGAATAAGTACTAACTTAAAAAACATGGAGGGGCAGGAAAATCAAAAGGGTTGGCAAGCAGGGTGCATATTCTATCATTTATCAGAATTACTGTTACTTTACATCTCTACGTAGAACTGTGCTGCACTACTGCATGTTCTCTTTCTTCCTGCTCTCTCTCTCTCAACCCAACCGGTCAAGGCAGATGACCGCCCACCCAGAGCCTGGTTCTGGTTCTGCTTGAGGTTTCTGCCTGTTAAAGGGAGTTTTCCCTTGCCATGCTCACTGATGGTGGGAACTGTTGGGTCTCTGTAAATATAAAGAGTTGGTCTAGACCTGCTCTATATGAAAAAGAGCCCTGAGATAACTTTGTTATGATATGATGCTATATAAATAAAACTGAACTGAATTCGATCATAGATATCCTTTATAATGTGTTTTCGTGGCAGATTCGCTCGCTGCGGGAGGAGAAAATAGAACAGACGCCGAAACAATCGTTGCAGAGCGCGAGCCGGCTGTAGAGCTCCGATGTGCGGCGCCTCCTGTGTGAACAGCCCAACTGGTTAACATGGGCGCAGAATGGAAGCGGGCAGCAATTCGCGGCGCTTCCGCCTCCTATGTGAACCCAGCGTCAGTCCTCCTCACTGGCTGCAGGTGGCTTCAGAGGGACAGAGCTCAGACTCACCTGTATGATGTGTGTCATGGTGTCCATGTTGGCTCTGGCCTCGCTCACTGTGGAGTGGAAGATCAACACTCTCTCTCTCTGCTGCTCCACCAGGTGCTGCAATCCTGAACACACACACACACACACGTACAACAACCTTCTTTATATACTTACCCAAATTCTGGTTGCGTCTTGTGACGTGTCATGTGATGTGTCACCTTCACAGCACCAGGTGTTCCTCTGCACTTCTGACAGGGTGTGTTTCAGGTCCTGCACCTGGTCCTGGATCAGAGGAAGCTCCACCTGCAGGACGTCACTCACCACCTGAAGGATGACCACAGTGTCACATAACCTTCACCTTCACCTTCACTTGGATCTAACTATATTCAGGTGAGAGTGTACCTGGTTGTAGCAAGACACCATGTGACTCAGGCTCAGGTAGCTCTGTGTGATGTCATCTTTGCAGGTGAAGAGTCGAGCAGCATGGGGGTGGAGCTCCACATCCGTTTCCCTGCTCACATACCTGAGCTCCCTCAGCACCGCCTCCAGCTGGACACACACACACACACACACCTAATTTGCATAATTCAGTACATTGAGATTTTTGAAAAGTGTTCCAGGTGTGTATGGGGGGGATGTGTGGACGTGTGTTGTAGCAGCTGATTAAATTAAAAAAGAATAAATGAATAGCGGCTCCAGGACGCTGCCCTGGGGAACAGCTTCATTAAGAGCCAATCACATGAGCTCCTGTCGTCCCCGTTAACGGCAGCAGACAGGTGAATGCAGGCAGCAGGTGAGTCTTCAGCTCCTCTGATTCAAACCAGGTCGTCTCTAACAGCATCGTTAGCTTTTCTTCTGACTGACCTTGTGGCTGCAGTTAACTCCCAGCATGCCTTGCTGGTTGTGTTGTATCAGAGGTTGCTCCAGGATGAATCTACAGTCTGAGTCCAGCTGACAGCTCCAATCTGACCTCACTCGGTCTCTGAAGTCCTGCAGGAGGTCCACAATCTGCTGGAACCTCTGCAGAACCAGCTGGGACTCCCCCAAGTCCACACACCTGAACACAACACAGAGACTGTGATTAAAGACCAAGTCCTGGCCCCTGAACACAACACAGAGACACAACACAGGGAGTTTTTCCTTGCCACTGTCGCTTAGTGCTGCTCATGGTGGGAACTGTTGGGTAAATATAAAGAGTCGGTCTAGACCTGCTCTATATGACAAAGAGCCCTGAGGTAACTCTGCTATGATATGGCGCTATATAAATAAAACTGAATTGAATTGAATTGATTAAAGACCAAGTCCTGGTCCCTGAACACAACACAGAGACTGTGATTAAAGACCAAGTCCCGGTCCCTGAACACAACACAGTCTGTGATTAAAGACTGAGTCCCAGTCCCTGAACACAACACAGAGACTGTGATTAAAGACTGAGGCCAGGTCCCTGAACACAACACAGAGACTGAGATTAAAGACAGAGGCCAGGTCCCTGAGCACAACACAAAGACTGTGATTCAGGACAAAACCAACCAGTTCTGAGTCCGTTCATGTCGGGAGGTTTTCAGACCCCTGCTGTGTGTTCAGTGTGTGTGGCTGCAGTAAGGTGTGACCTTACAGGTGCTGTACAATCCTGTAGTTGTTCAGAGTGTCTTCTGCTCTCAGTCTGAGCTGTTGAGTCCAGCAAAGTCCAGCTGCAGCAGTCGGGGTGAACCTGCTGAATGTTTCTGATTTCTCTCTCTGACTATAGAACAGTAGTTCAGTCTGATCCAGCTCCACCAGGACCTTCTCCACCAGCCGGATGAGGTGAGGACGAAGCTGATCCTGGATCACAGGACGGTCCAGGATGAACCCGAACATCTTCACCAGCTGAAACACAGACCAGATCAGGTCAGACCAGAGCTGCTCTCCCTGCAGCTGCTATACTGGTTAGACTTATAGACTCGTACCTTTGCTGAGGAGGAGGAGACGCAGCAGTCCTCCAAGGCTCTGCTGAGGACCGACACCAGTCGTCTCTCCAAGTCTGACACCTGGACCTGAAACTGATCCAGGTGCAGTTCAAAGCTCTGAGAGAAGAGGAAGAGGAGTCACACACAGCTCAGAGTCAAACAGGAAGTACCTCACACACATCAGCTGGGTCACCTGGTCTTCAAGGTCAGTGGGGTCACAGTTACAGTCAGACAGAACCGTCACATGACACACGAAGTCCTGATACACATCCTGTACCACATCAGTCCACATCCTGCCGCTGACACCGGATAGGACCGTCTGATCCAGCTGAAACAGCTGCAGACTGACACAGAGCACCTCCTGCAGGGCAGAATCACAGCATCCATATCCACACTAAATACCATGGCAACCAAAAGAAAACAGAACCTGTAGTCCATGTTGGACAGGTGAGGCTGAGACAGAGGAACATTTACTTTAACAAGTTTGACTCTGTAATCGCTAATGATTCTACGACTGTTAATATAATAAGTGCAGCACTGTCTGTGTATGTTCACTGTGATAAAGCTGATACATACTGACTGTGTGTGTGTGTGTGTACCTGGATGCTCTGCAGACGGTTCAGGAAGTTGTCCAGGTGGAAGAGGACCAGGTGTGAAGGAAAGTCCCAGCTGTGTGTAACTCCGTCCTGCAGAAGAGGAAATGTCCTCACAACATAACGTAAACAACACCAGCTCACACACACTACTGACAGCCTGCAGCTCTACCTGCTTCTGGTTCTCCAGCTGGGCCCTGCACTGACTGTACGCCTCTTTAAGGGTCTGCAGGGTCCAGATCACCAGTCTGACATCATCCAGGACTGGACCAGGGTCTGACACCAGACCACGCATCACTTCCTCCCCACACAGGAACTTCCTGCTCTGCAGCAGCAGAAGAAGAAGGTAAAGGAGGGTTTGATGAAGACGCACACACACACACGCACACACACACTCTGTCTGTCGGTACCGTTTGTATGAAGAGGTTGCAGATCTCCTGCAGCAGGACCACCATCCTGCAGGGTTTACAGTAGAACTCAGACCTGATCCACACCAGACGCACCTCCTCCATCACCGCCGCCATGTTGCCCCCCAGCTGCCAATCACAGAGTTCAGTCACAGAGTGATGATGTCACAGCAAACACCTGGCAGATCTTCACACCAGTACAGGACCAGGTCTCTGAAGCCTGTTTATCATTAGAGTCCAGGTACCTGCTGGTACTCCATCTGCTCCACCTCCTCCAGCTTCTCCTGCAGAGGACCCAGATTCAGAGTCACATCTTCAGCCTCCTTCAGACCTGAGAGGAAGACGCCACAGAGGTCAGAGGTCAGGTGTGTCTCAGGCTGCAGGTAACGAGTGTTATTTCCCAGAGCGATTATGTCTACCTTCCTGGACATCTCTGTAAATGTCTCTCAAAGTGGACCAGTAGACGCTGTCTGCCCTCTGAATGATGGAGGCCACCTGCTGAGCTCTGCTGCTCATCAACTGAACAAACAACAAAACACATAAACCAGAGAAGATTTCATGAAGTTCAGCAGCTGAAACACACAAACACAAATACTGCAAGAAGGTGAATCAGCACTTCAAACCGTCACTGGATGCAGGTGAAGTGTCACGCAGCTGTAAGCACTGGGTGAAGTGACAGTGCTGAACATTCAGTTAAAGTTCAAACACTGAAAGGAGCTGAAGTGAGAGCAGTAAATGTTGGCTGACATGTGGGCAGGTAAAAGGAGTTGAAATGTCACTTTAGGTTTAAACTTTATAACACCCTGACTTATCTGTCACAGTCTGACTGCTGGATCCTTTGGATGAGTTGAACAGGACAATCAGAGATCAATAGTTTCCCTCTGAGGCTCCACTTCGGACTGAAACTCACAGCATCCAAGAGCTGATTAACCTGATTCAGCTGGATGAAGACGGATAAATACTGGACGAGAAAACTACAAGAGAAACACCTGAGACCTGGTGAACAGTATTACTTGAGAAGCATTTGTTGAGAAATTCTTACATTTCAGCCTTCAGACCAGACTTTGTGTAAATATGGAGCAGATGGTTTATGTATGTTCTTTCTCCGTGTTTGAAAGGTCTCACTGCAAATCTTCCTGAGATCAGAAAATGTAGAAATAATAGTAAAGAAGTTTGATGTGCAGCAAATAGTTCCTACTGCAGCACTCTGTGCTGGTATAACGACGAATAAAGACAGATTTTATTTGTTTATTTCTGGATTTAGATTCATTTAGGAACTTTCAGATTTAGACATCTGTAAAACTCTTCCAGCGTTTCAAGACGCTTTCTGATGATGAACATGTTGTTGATCACATCATCACCTGCTGCTGGATGAAGTGCAGGTTCTTCAGTCTGTTCTTCCAGAAGTTAAACTCCTCTGAGGGAAGCGGCTTCAATCCATCTAGAACCGGCTGAGACGAGTCCTGCTGCAGGAACTCTGACACCAGCTCCGCCCACTCTATGATCGTCGAATCACAGGCGTGGAGGAGCTTTACGTCTGACAACTTCCTGTTAGAGCAGGAGAGAGAGGTGACTGTATATCACAAAGCCTCAGCTGGATGACAGAGACGGATATTTGTCTATCCTACCGCACTTCAGCGTCGTCATGGAGGACGTTGTCGTGGAGATCGTCCTCATGGAGAGCTTCGGGATGGGGCAGAAAGGTCCGTCCCTCTATCTGAGCCTTCATCACCAGCGCCTCGTTCTTCTGTCTCTCCATGAACCTCAGAGCCTCCTCAGCCACGCCCCCTGCCCAGCTGCTGCTGGTCTCTGGGTTGCTAAGCAACGGGCAGGTCACCTGAGGGGAGAGACAGCACACCTCCAACCTTCAGCTGAGTTGCAGCCTGAACGTCCTGCAGGTGGAGCTGTCACACAGAAACCTGGGTCTTTACCATTAGCCTTAGCTTTAGCCCCGTTAGCCTCGTTAACTGTTACAATAAAACAGATGTTCTGAAGTTTGTTTATTATTTTCACAAAAATCGATGTTTCTGATGTGACTTTTACTTTAATTTGTGTTATTTTATTAGCTTGCTACACGTTTTGTCCTATGAACTCCCTTTAATTGTAAAGTGTATTGGGACCATACTGATGTTATTAGCTTAGCCTTAGCACACCTAGCCTGCAGTTAACTCTAGCCTACAGTTAACTCTAGCCTAAAGTTAACTCTAGACTAAAGTTAACTCTAGACTACAGTTAACTCTAGACTAAAGTTAACTCTAGCCTGCAGTTAACTCTAGCCTAGAGTTAACTCTAGTCTAAAGTTAACTCTAGACTACAGTTAACTCTAGCCTACAGTTAACTCTAGCCTGCAGTTAACTCTAGCCTGCAGTTAACTCTAGACTACAGTTAACTCTAGACTAAAGTTAACTCTAGCCTGCAGTTAACTCTAGCCTGCAGTTAACTCTAGACTACAGTTAACTCTAGACTACAGTTAACTCTAGCCTAAAGTTAACTCTAGCCTGCAGTTAACTCTAGACTAAAGTTAACTCTAGACTAAAGTTAACTCTAGCCTGCAGTTAACTCTAGCCTGCAGTTAACTCTAGCCTGCAGTTAACTCTAGACTACAGTTAACTCTAGACTACAGTTAACTCTAGCCTAAAGTTAACTCTAGCCTGCAGTTAACTCTAGCCTGCAGTTAACTCTAGCCTACAGTTAACTCTAGCCTACAGTTAACTCTAGACTACAGTTAACTCTAGCCTGCAGTTAACTCTAGCCTACAGTTAACTCTAGCCTGCAGTTAACTCTAGCCTACAGTTAACTCTAGCCTACAGTTAACTCTAGACTAGTTAACTCTAGCCTGCAGTTAACTCTAGACTACAGTTAACTCTAGACTGCAGTTAACTCTAGCCTAAAGTTAACTCTAGCCTAAAGTTAACTCTAGACTACAGTTAACTCTAGACTACAGTTAACTCTAGCCTAAAGTTAACTCTAGCTAGCCTAAAGTTAACTCTAGCTAGCCTAAAGTTAACTCTAGCCTGCAGTTAACTCTAGCCTACAGTTAACTCTAGACTAAAGTTAACTCTAGACTAAAGTTAACTCTAGCCTGCAGTTAACTCTAGACTACAGTTAACTCTAGACTAAAGTTAACTCTAGACTACAGTTAACTCTAGCCTGCAGTTAACTCTAGACTACAGTTAACTCTAGACTACAGTTAACTCTAGCCTGCAGTTAACTCTAGCCTGCAGTTAACTCTAGCCTACAGTTAACTCTAGCCTAAAGTTAACTCTAGACTACAGTTAACTCTAGCCTAAAGTTAACTCTAGACTACAGTTAACTCTAGCCTGCAGTTAACTCTATCCTGCAGTTAACTCTAGCCTACAGTTAACTCTAGCCTAAAGTTAACTCTAGCCTAAAGTTAACTCTAGCCTACAGTTAACTCTAGCCTGCAGTTAACTCTAGCCTACAGTTAACTCTAGCCTACAGTTAACTCTAGACTAAAGTTAACTCTAGACTACAGTTAACTCTAGCCTACAGTTAACTCTAATCTGCAGTTAACTCTAGCCTGCAGTTAACTCTAGCCTACAGTTAACTCTAGACTAAAGTTAACTCTAGACTACAGTTAACTCTAGACTACAGTTAA
>SEMN01001038.1:0-121212 GCA_005408345.1 Macquaria australasica
TAGAAATTTTCAAATTGCCACTCCAGTCTCCATACTGTTTTTGAGGGACCAGTTTTACAGATATCAGACAGTCCCGATTATCCTGGAAGTACCGAGGTTATTCATGCATCCTCCAGCAGTGGTTCCTGCCACCCATCTGCCCTCGTAGAAGGAGGTCTTCCAATGGCAAGAAGAGCTTCCATCAAGGAAGTCGGGACACAGGCAGCAGATGTCAAGATCTGTGTAGAACTTACAGAATTCTTCCAGGGTCATCCTGTTGGCATTGGATATACATTTAGATAACACATTGTTGTTGTGCGGTAAGACATGCAAACGACTGTTGATTTCAATGTGCTTACCAAAACTCCCCATTGTCACTCACTGAAAGGTACATCTCACGATCTTGAGGACTCACAGTTTGCCACAAAGGCGACCTTTAGATACAGTTTGTCAGTGAAGGAAGAGGAGAGGCAATATTGTTATAAATTGCTCTGAACATTAAGTAGTAAGTTAAGAGTTATGTAAAAATAAAAAAAGTTAGATAATTTCTTTTCATGTATGCATGATACAGTACATGTGAAATTACAGACCTTTCCAGTTGACAAATAGTCTCTAGCCAAGAGGTCCCCTAACCCTAAACATCTAGTAAACTAATGGACAAGAACAGTCTTTCAAGACAACGTTTTCCAAGAATTAACCTATTACTGATAATACTACCTCTAACAGATGTAACAATAAACACATGGCTCTGCTTTCCCGAAGGTTCAGGGCCAAGAGCACACGGGTGTGGCAGGTTATTTTTTTTTACCAGATGCACACATGCAAATCCTGGCATAGTGTGGTACCTTAGGAGGAGCAAAGGTATTTCAGCTTGTCGCATTATGGAAAATGTGGTATTTAGTGTTTTTGGAGCTTGACCCATACTAGGCACTAATCGTCTGGATATCTCAGTCTCTTCCATGTGGGTTTTGACCATACGTTTTTCCATATGTATTTGGGAAACCCCTAACTATAGTGTATGGAAGTACAATACTAAATCACTCCTCCAGTAGAGCGGCTGAGTGACCACCAGACCACAGTGTGGTCATACTGGGCAGATGGATTTGTGTAATTGCTAATGAACTATAATTTCCATGGTATGGCATCAAACTGAAAAAGACAGCACATATTCTTGTTGACGAGATGTCAACAAGCTGCATTTGCTGTACAACAAAACTTTACTTGCCTAGACTGAAAACTGACAAAATCAGTTTGTGAAAACTGTCAGGACACAGACAGCTAGAGAGACTTCTGAGGGCTCTGATCCAAACATCCTGAGCATGCTTAGCACTGTCATGCAAAAGTAAAGCCATACAAAACTGAGGAGATAATACTTTAAAAAGCACACAGCTCATTTTTCATATTCATCATTGACTTTTAGACCTGTCAAAACTTGGCTTCCCTAGTCATGTTTCACTGTTAACTGGAAAAACCAGTTTATAATGAGGGTTATTATTGTAAGACTCCTATTCAAAGGCTTATCGTGGCTCTGTGACCTACAAAACATTACTTAGTATAGCACTGTAGAGATTATCAAGAAGAAGACACGAATTGTTGACAAAGCATCTTAAGAAATGTGCCCGTGTGTCACAGAGAATATATCTGCAATTCATTTCTGTGAAACACTCACTGCGCTCAGTGTGTTTCTTACCGATCACTCCAGTCTCCGTTCCACTCTCCTTTGCCCCAGGGGTTCCACAAACGCACAAGGTTTACTAGTTGCCCTCGGCTCATCATCTCATCAAAGAAAACACAATTGTTATTTGTCACAAAAATAACTACACTTTACTGTATACTTAAATATATACAGTAGAGGCCAACTTAAGGCCTTTATTACCCTAAAACTCTATAAATGAACCAACTCGTTTGCAGAGGTAAACTTAAGCTTTAAGCTCAGTAGCTTAAAAACCTGCTAGCTGTTGGTAATGTAACTTGATCAGTGAACTATTGTGTACTGTATGTTGCAATGCCTTTAAAACAAATGCAGTTCTTCACCTGTTTCACACCTGTGACAGTGTAGGCATGGCCTTGGACCAGTCCATTTGGTAATACAGTGTTGTCAGATGTCTTCTGCAAAATATAGATACTGTATACGTTATCATTGCAGGTAGTCACTTTAACCACATAATAAATGAAGTTAACATAAGAAAAATTCTAAAATATATGAGTTAAGCATCAACGTGTAGTAAAAGAATACTTTTTCTTGTCAAGTAACATCAGACTTAAGCTCAGTATAAATGGAGATGCTACTGGAAAACATTAACATTCATTTTCATAATTTAGCTATATAGCCGAGTTAGACTTATAAGTTCAAACTTAGTTACAGTAGCAAAAAGCTATCAAGGCCATCTAGGCTAGCATGTTGACCTTCCTAGATCATGAAATTCTCAGCCTGAAATAATGATCATGATTATGTTTCCTTCTTTGCCATTAATGTTTTCCAATTAGCCAACTTTATTACATAAACACGTCTTCTAAAATGCTGTCAAATGAGCCCAATGTCATGTGAAAATAATTGGAAGACTCGTTCAAAATGAAATTACTGTGAGTGCACCCATTCAAAACCCTAACCCTATTTTTGTCACATTGTCCAACATGTCACTAGCCTCTAGCACTTCTTTTCATTTAGGGAAAATCTGTTTTTATCACTGTTCATGAAAGGAGCATGTACTATCATGAACTCATGCCTGTGCTCATTTCACGAAAATTTACGAGACCAGACTTAGAATACTAGTCTACGGAGCCACTTAGGGGTCAGTTTGGAAGATTAAGGACTGATAACCTGTGCAAACAGTAAATTACAACAAGACTAATTGTTTTAACCATACCTTTTTATTTCTGTTCATCTCATTTTTTCTATTAATATTTTGTATAGACAGAAACAAAATCCCAAAGTATTCCCATTGTTTAATTCTGTAAAAAACTAAAATGTCAGATATTTGAGAGAAATACTATAAGCAAAGCACTTTGGACCATTAGGTTCCCTTTGTCTTTGAACCAATAAATGCTTATTATTATTATAAAAAATGGCATATGGTAACTGTATGTTCAATCTCTGTACATTTCTTGAATGGAACTGCTTAAGGATGCAAAATGAATTTCAGTGTAAACTGACAAAGTTGTATCGTATCATATTGTATCGTACATGTACACAGGTACTAAACTAGGTAATAAAGCCTCATCATGGAGGACATTTTCACTTGTCATACAATCAATAACACTAATATTTACTACATTCCATGTAGGCGTGTGAGTGCGCAGGTATTGTGCATGCTGGCTCACTAACATGGGGTTAGGGTTAGATGAAAAAAAACCTCTATAACCTGTCCCTCTGGGAGTGCAAAAGGAAATTTGTATATAGCTGAAATATTCATGCGTTCTGCATGTCATGCCGCTGAGTAATTGAGCCAGCACAGGCCTCCTGGCACTTCTCCAGTCTGTATGTATGAACAGAGAATTATCAACATACCTACTGTAAATGGAACCATGCCATAATAATGTTTCTAGTTTCAGTTTTAGTTTAGTGAAAATGTTGGCAGCTAGAAAGGTCTATTATCACATCCAACACCCATCTATCAAAAAACAAAGATTGAGGCTGCTACTGGAATGCAAAACATCTCAAAAACATTTTTTAAATGTCATACTAAGATGATCTTTATAACTATGGGCTAAGATCATCTTCAGCGCAGTAAAGAACCAGCTCATTTGTGGTTTTGGGTGGTATATTGGTGCTTACCCCCTGTGGTGTACCACAACCCATCAGTGACTTGGATTGGCCAGCTCTGCACATCAGGTTCCACAGGTTTGGAGGAGGGTCAGACAGATTGAGACATATGTGAACACCACCAGTGAAATCTATCAAAGCCTCGGCAGGACTTCCAGCATTCATGTCTGAGTAGGAACCGCACACTCTGACACAAATGGGTGTGAAATTACTTACACAGATACTCCAAAAATAAGACAAATCTCACTCTGAGAAAATGCATTTTAGGACTGAGAAACAATACACTGTTTTTCCATACTTGGCATAGGCTTTCTCCAGCAGAGCAGGCCAGAACTCAGTTGGGTCTTTGGAGTGAACAAAAATTAGTCTGCCATCGATTGTTGGTAGCTTGTCATCAATGACAACATCTACCCACGTTCCAAATCTCCAGAACTGAGTGGTTGATAAAGTAGAGAACATGAAGAGTTTTAGAGCAAAATGAGATATGTACCATTTAGCAGAACAAGACACATTTAGATGTTGGGATGATTGTTGGTTTACCCTGAAGTGGAACAGCCCGCAGTAGTCCTCATCAAATTTTTGCTCGAGGTGAACAACTTGTTCAAGGATGGAATTCTGGAATGTCAGAGCCCCGATAGACGCAAGAAACCAGCAGTTTCCTGAGTGAAAAATGATCATTGACTGATTGTCAGAAAGGTGTTCTAAGCAAGGAAAGGCATGATGATAGTAAAGTTTGTACAGCAGGTTTCCAGATTACAAACTATTGAGAATACCAACACAGCCGAGAGGGCAGAAAACACATTGGTGCAATATCTTCTGATACGTAGCTCTCTGCCCTACTTTAGTCCGTTTTCTGCACTTGAATGTCAAAATGGCATTGCTGGAAAACCAATTTCTGGATTACTATGAATGAAGCAATTTTCCTACCAACCAAGCCTTGACCAAAGTCAAACCTGGAGATCCCATCAACAGTAAGAGATGGATTGGGAACAAGTTTCTGAAACAGAGGAATTGTTGACAACACAAAACTTGTTAAAAGGTTTAATATTAGCCTATTAACTGTCAGATAACAATACAGTAATACACTGACAATGGCCTGCTTAACTTTGTCAGGTTTGTCTTTGACCTTTGCCGTTTATCGTTAGAAATACATACAAAAAGACATGTTTTAATAGTAATACTGAACCAAATGGTTCAGTGATGGTTACGTGAAAGGGTTGCTAGTACTGCCAATATAACAGAATCAACACCATACTTTGTGGCTCTACACAGCTTTCAATGAACATAAGCAACAATCTCAACTCGTATAAAATCTTAGGAAGCAGCTGCTAGCACAGGAGCTAACAGAAGCTAACTGTACCTACCTGCCCAACATTAACAAAGAAAGTTAAGTAAATAAGTGACAGATGAACAAAGTTGAACATTTAGCAAAAGAGACATTTGTCTCAAGAGCTGACAGACCAACCCTGAACTACTGTAAAGCAGCAGGTAATATTGGATTTACATTTAATGTGTGACCAGAAAGAGAACTCTAAAGAGAAGCAGATTTACCATACAAAAGAGACGCAGGGTTCTAATTACAACTGAATCGGTTTAGCCGTCTGCTGGTTGAAGACTATGACAACAAACATGCTTGTTTAATCATCAACATTTAGTGTAATATAGGATCACATCTGCAGTTTTCGGTCGCTAAAAACACTCACCGATGGTCTCAGCCACACCACGCGGGCCAGGTCAGAAGGGCTCAGTAACTCTGCACCGATGGAGTTCCTGTCAGGGGGGAACATCTTGTCGATGTACCTTACCCGTTGGATGAGACAGTCGTGTTTCAGCTGCTGGAAGTCTTGGTTAAGGAACTTCTCAGGGTTGCTGATGGTCCCATAACCGTCTTTCTTCTGACGTGCATTGATGATGTTCAGACACACACCCGGTGGAGGCATTGCTGCAGTGTTTGAGCTCTGTTCAGAAAAATGAGATTGAGAGCAATCTTCACATTAAAAAGTCAGCTTTTAGGACTCAATAAATACTACATATTGCAGACTGTAACACATCTTCATCAGTACCCGTTTGATCTCCTTCAGCATCACCCCCCTTTTCCATTATTACTATGGACTTTTTGGTGACAGTTTTTGGTGGCAGATTCAACCATATAGTTCTAACTGACAGTTAGAAAATATGCATGAACACACGCTAAACAAATAATTTGTATGCAACGAAGCTTCAGCTTAAGTCCTTGCAGTCAAATCACCTCCAAAGCAAATGTTTAATTAGAACAGCAGGCGCTGATACTTTGGACACTGGATTGCACTTTTGAATTTGAACACTGGAAGAGGTACATTCAATTACGTATTACATTAATATGATAATAAGTAATAGGCAGTAAAAAATAAAATAATGCAGGAAAAAGCCATTAATAAGGTGTGGGGTTGTTATAACCTATTGAGGTTAAGGCACTATTTTTCTTCGACATACCCGTTCGCTTTTATTCTCCACCCAGTTTGATTCCGCCTTTTTTTCCCCGCTGTGGTTACCGTGACATATTTCAGGGTTCATGGATGCTGTTAAGCAGAGTAAATTTGGCAAAACTGCCTATTTAATTTGTCAGCTTGCAGAGGTGTTTTTGTGCATGGCCCAGAAGGTTGCTGATGTGTGATCAAGACATCACTGAATCACACACCAACACACCAAAAAGGCCAAAAGTGCAGCACAAAAAAACCTGTCTCTTAATACTGACAAACATCATCAACAGCAAAACTGTTGACAAAACAGATATCAACATAGCTGGATATGTGCAACATGCCTAATTGATCTCCAGCTAATGGTCCATGGCTGCATGGAGCACACACTGAATAAAATACTACTACAGGCCAAATGGATGTTTACACTTCCTAATGACCATTAGTGGCAGGCATTAGTGCAGTGACCTTTCCCACTTTTATATCACATTTTTCTGCTTGCATACATGTCTGCTCCTACATTCTGCTCCTTTCACCCTCTCTCCCCCCACACATGAATTAGGCAAAGAGCACATATATTTTATTATATTAAATACATACATTAGTGTATTAAACAGTTGAATTTGCATTTTCCCTTTTCTTTCTTTTTGTTTTCTACTTTATTAGACAATTCTAATTAATGTTATTTTTGGATGAAGTTAACCTGGGGTGTCGGTTTCCCTATTACCCACACCAAAACACCCACAAGTCCAAATGAAAGTCCTTAGGATCTTAACAGAAACCCACAAAACACACAAGTCCAACATAGAGTCCTTAGGATCATAACACCTATATTTAGAAATACGTTCACATTACTTTATATCATGAAATTCAATTCAATTCAATTCAGTTTTATTTATATAGCGCCATATCATAACAAAGTTATCTCAGGGCACTTTTTCGAAATCATAATTTAAACTCCACAAGATAAATTATTGTGTAGGAAATAGAGGAACCACAGTATCATATTGTTGCTCTTGTCCACATGACTTATGATCACAGTACAGTAGCCTGTTGTTTTTCCTGATAATGACACAGTGCCAGACTGTCTAACTTTGGCTATGATAAAGACATTAGCTACACATGAAAGACTGCATTTCACAGCCATAACACCCAAGTCCAAGAGGAAGTGAGATCGATCCACAGAGTGTTTATTCTGACTCTGCACTTGGTAAAATACAAACAACACTGAGGCTTTTATTTTCCAAATTATACTCTCAGTTAATAAACCTTTGTAATATGAAGTAAAGGACCCCAGCAGGCCCCCCACACCTCTGATCGCCCACTGTGTAGTCATCATGGCTGTTACATTGCACTAACAGTAATTTTCAAGGTCTCACATGTAACAACATTGATTACACAACACAAACTGGGCCTACAACTATGAAGATACTGCAAATTGCTAAACTTTAAGTGAAAGCCTGAATTGACCTGTTTAAAATGTTGTTGTCATATAAAGACGTTAATCTTACCTCAGCAGTCGGAGAGAGCAAGTAATGAGTCTGAGTGGAACAGCAAGTAAGAAGCTCCAGTTCTTTTGTAATACCTGCAAACGCCCAAGGCTACTACTGTCAACAAAGGATGTTCCTTTATGAAACCCTCCCCGAGGTAGCCTGAGATTTTACCTGCCGCAGCTGCGTACTGTATGCAAACAGACGTTTAGACCTACAGATAGCTTTCAGGGGAAAAAAACCTGTATGTGCAAGTTGATAAATCCATGCTGCTTGTTCAAATGTTCGGGACATTTATCTTCACAGCGATTATTTAAGACATAAAACTGTCACATGAACAACTCTGGCTGCTTGCAATACATATCTGCCACCATTATCTGTGCATGTAATGACCGCAAACTCAGAAAGTTACAAAATAATAATGAAAATAAAATAATGAAGATCCATCCATTGTGTGTACCTTATCCTATTGGTGGTGATGATGGAAGGAGTGTATCCAAGCATGCGTCAGGTGAGAGGCAGTGTACACAGGCAGTGTACATAGGTGTTGATCCTAGATAGGCTGCATGTTGTTGATGTGGGAGAAAAATCCCAAAGATGGGCCAGATGTCCTCAGGATCTTCCCCACACTATAAGCACTTCAATACTCAAAAATAATTCAACTGAGTCAAAAGAGTTCAAATATGAATAGAGTTTACTGACAAATCAACAAGTACAGCAAACCCGAGTTAGTTCATGGAGCAACCAACAGTCAAGCATACGAGCGCACACAGATCTGAGTCAGTCCATGAAGTAACTGACAATCCAATGCACACGTCTTCTTTTATAGCCACCCCTTTCACCCTCCTTCTGTGGGCTGCTGACCTTGGCCTTTTTTCTGTGATGTTTTCAACCTGCTCTGAGCCAGACACTACGGTTTCCTCCCTTTTCTTCCCACTGTCTGATATACTCTAACCTCCCACTGCCAGCTGTTGCACTTAATTAAAAATACAAGACTTCTATGATTATGCCCACATCCAACAACACATGACTACATCATGATTATGACTGAACCTGACTGAACCTGACTTTACCTGACCATTATCAATATGGTTGACTTTGATTGACTTAATATATTAATATATAATATATTAATACTGTAATATTGATTATAACTTATTTGACCTCTCTGACCTTACCCTGCAATGATTCAATACTGATTCACCATTATACATCAATATTATACCACATTTGGTGAATAAAATTTCCCACATTGTCACCGGGCTAACATACACTGACAGACAAACATTCACATGAAAACACAGGTAGAACATACAAACTCTCTCACACCCATATACAGTGCAAACCAATATGATATAACTGTCATAGTGGTTACAGAAATGAATAGCGTTTCATTAATTTTCTGCTCAAAAGTCTGCACTGCGGTGTGTGTGGCACAGCCTAAACAAGATAATGGGGCTCTATTTTTCTAAATGAAGATGCAGAGAGCAAAGCATTGTGGAGTGCAGGAGGCCTGACGCATTGTCATGTCAGGTGACACTTGCAAGAGCTGGGCACGCATAATAAATTGGGACTAGATGGGATAAATTATCAGACAAAAAAATCAGATTAAAGACAATTAAGAACACAAACACTCATGATGTAATCTGGCCATGAACTAAACTGAATAGAACGACAGCAAGAGGAGGTGAGTACATTACTGAAGTTGGAACTTTTCATCAAAATCACTGCAAACTTAATTGTACATTTTGCTCAATTTTGCACTTGTAATGCCATTTTCATTGTGTGCAAGGTCACTTTCTGTGCTTGCAATGTCATTTTTGAAAATATTTTCTTCAAGCAAAACTCTTCTTCTCCAACAGAAATTTAAAGGGGAGCCGACACTTGATGCAGTCCAAGCTGATGTTCTCACAGTATTTACAGTAGTGCCATTATTGTACAGGTGTAAACGTCCACACAACTGAATGCAATTTTTAAGATTGCATTTGTCTCATGTTTATCTGAAATGTTTGTTCTATTTTTGTATCAATTTTTGTCTCATGAGCAGGTGAAAAGGGCTTAACGAAGGAAGCCAATCAAATATCCTGTTTTACAGCTTTCTCCACAGTATCTTGTTGCTGTCTCAGTCTATAGACTTGAGAGCATGTCAACAGGCCAAAACAATTAGCATGCTAACAACCTGTAACCCATTAGAGCCTACTATCTGCTGTTCTAAACAGCATCTATCCCAGTTTGTGCAGCGAGAGTGTAATTGTATGGGCGGTGTGACAGTAAGATCCTCAGGTTTCAGTCTGTACTGTTTTCAACCACAAGAGAGCAGAAGTGCAACACTAATCTGTGTTCAACAGAAGTCCGTGAACACTTGAGCGGCAACAAAAAGTCTTCATGAAAACTTGATGAATTCTACACCTTGTTTATCCTAACTAAGCTGACATCCCCTCAAAATGGTGCATCATTAATGCTACTTTTGAATTAACATTCACCCTTTGTTTGCAACATCTAATAGTTTGAAAGAACCTCATACTTCTCAAGTTGCTCTTTGCTGAAAGGGCACAGATAAAGGAAATTTTTCTGTGTGGTTTCATTTTACATTGTAACACTATGTGATTGAACAATCTCATGGAACAAGAAATTATTTAACATTAAATGAATTATTTTACCTATCCCTGTCAAGTCAAACACTACAACCTTGGATATTCTCCAAAGTTTATGTGATTAGTAAGCTGGACCTTAGCATTTCCAAAGAACAAGAGAGGTCTTAGTTTCCTTTAAGTGTTTCGACCGAAGTAATAAATATGTGCTTAATGATCGGAATGTCCCTCTGTGATAAAATCAATTGTTAATAATAAACTATTAGTAGTAGTAAGAATTAATATGTGATTGAAATTTCCAGGAAACATGGTGAGGAAGAGCAGGATTACATATAACAAAGGCTCCCAGCCCTAATAAAACCTATGACCCTAACACTTGCAGTACACACGCTCTCACTCAAGTCTTTTTAGTTAGTTAGGTTTTTTTTATTATTTAAAAAAAATGAGAAAATGGTTTCCACTGCTTTTGTAATTGTAAAATGAGCCCACGTCATACACTGAAATCTGAAATGTGTATAATGTCTTCTTTTTGTAAAGTATACAGTACATTACAAAATACAAAAAATGCAGTAACTCAGTCTATCATTTTAGCATGTAATAAGATTCCATCTCCAGTCAAACATGAAGTCTACAAAGGTGTTTTGGCATCATGTAATAAGATTGGTAATGTTATGTTTTCACATTAATGTGTATTTCAATACATCAACAAAGTTATAAAAAGAAAATGCCCTTTAGTTACAATATGCACTGTGTAATGGCTCATTCGCAGAGGAATACATCTTTTATTTATTATGCAATTTGGCAAATGAAAAGAAAACATTTTTTTGAAATATTCACTCCTGTATTTCCAGATGAATTGTGCAGTCCATCTTCCTTGTTGAGTTAAGTGTACATTGAAATGTAAATCCACTGCAAATAAAGAGGGAGTCAGGTTATTTATGCAACATGTACACAATAATGCATCTTTTATCACAGAAAACACATTATTAAGTTACATTGTGTCATTCTATCGAAAACCAGATTTTCTTTTGTCTGTCTTTTAGTCTAGATCAACAGCCGTGCTGTGTGAAAAGTTCTAACCATCAACTACGTTTTATTACCTCTGACTCTCGAAGACTCATGGCTTTTCCATCAGACAGTTGTTTGAAGATTTCTGTTGAGCAACACACAAATTGTGAATACATTGTGCCACCTTAAGCTTTAAGTGTTATAAATTGTAAAACTAGATAATTATTTTTAACTGCTTGTCTTCTAATTGGGAACTTTCCAAAATGAGGATATATATTTTTATGGAATATTATATCATTCAAAAAGGTGTACTTAAAAACAGGGTTTTGTATCTGTAAGCTTAATTTTGCAAACTTGTACGTTTTGTTTTCTGTCTGCAAACTCTGTTTTGCAAGTATGTGCTTTCAGACACAGGCTGCAAACTCATTTTCACAATCTGGACGGCAAAAATACTTAAGCGCATGCTTACAGACTTTTGACAGGTTTACTGGTTGGTAATGTTTTGTACACAGGGTTTCGCAAAAGAAACAGGCTATCAGCAAGGGAAGGAGGGTGGGATTTCTAGCTTCTGACCAATCAGTGTCTTTGGAATCGCTACGCACAACACAGTTGGGCCGTCCTAGTCAGGTAGCTAACGTTAGCCAGCCAGCTAACTACCATAAGTATAACGGAAACTTTAACCAGTTCCTGTTTGTAGCGTCCTTGGATGGGATGGGGGTAATGCTAGTGTTTCTACTCATATATATTTATTATATACTATATATTCTTACTGTTGTGTTGAAAAAGAAACTGTGTTGTGCATAGCGATTCCAAAGACACTGATTGGTCAGAAGCTGGAGATCCCGTCCTCCTTCCTTTCTTTTGCAAAACCCTGTGTACAAAACATTACCACCCAGTAAACCGGTCAAAAGTCCGTAAGCATGTGCGCGCACACACACGTAAGCATTCTTGCTGCCCAGATTGTGAAAGTGAGTTTGCAGGCAGAAAACAAAATGTACAAATTTACAAAACTGCAGTTACAGATACAAAACCCTGTTTCCATGTACACCTTTTTGAATGATATAATATTCCATATTTTAACTTACTTAGAGGCAAGAGTGGTAGACAGTTACTTCTTACTGTTGATCTATAGTCATAATTTGTCCAACTTGACTTCACTTACTGTTCATGCAGTCCAGGCGAAGGATGAGACTGATGAAGCTCTCCAGCGTCATCTGTCTAGAGGAGGCACCGTAGCGCAGAGCCATCAAATTGAGCATGTCATCGCTGACCCTCATTCCTGTTCAACACACACAGAGCAAGAACTCAAGAGGAGTTTTGGAATTTAGTTTATTCTTCTAACATCTTGGTGTGAATTCACATGTTTTGCACAAACCCAAATTTCCACTTACACAATTAGCCACAAATGCATCAGCATCACCACACTCGCACGTTTGACCTTGTTTGGACATACATAGCAATATTTACAAGGTCTTGCAGTATTTTAAAAAACGTAAAACTGGTCAAACTGGAACTAGATGCTTACTGATTTCACAAAAAGAAACTAAATGAAGCCTAACTGTGTTACCTGAAGCTACGACTGCATTCCTGAGTTCACTCAGTGACAGCGTTCCTGTTCGTGAAACATCAGTGAGGAAGAAAATGTCCTGGTAAAAGAAGAAAACACCAACAATGATCAGGAAAATCTCCTGTATCTATGTTTAGATGCATATTAATGGTAGAATGAAGAGGCTGCTGCACAGTAATGTATGTCAATATTACAAAAATGAATGATCTTTTGTTCAGTATGAAATGTTTAAGCTGTATTTCCTTTTACCTTGTATTTGACGACCTTCTTCCACAGACGAACAAATTCCTCACTGTTCAGTTTGCTGGTGATTGATGTCTTTTTGACCCCACATTCAGGTAACAAAACTACACGTCTTAGCCTGACCTTCAAATCGAGTGCCCAAAAGGGCAGGCGGGTTTGCCACTGTTTTCATATATGCTGCTTATATGCTTTATGTAAGTACAATCACTGTGAGGGATGTTCTATTAACATTTAAGCAGCTTGAATGGAGGAAAATGAAAAACAAAAAAGTATGAATCTATTATTTATAGTTATAGTAAGTTATACCAAATTATAATGAATGTCACATGCATTACAACAGGATACATCCATCAGAGCAACCATGCTGCGACAGGCATCAATGCTGAAGCCTCCAGATTTCAAGTCCCCTAAATAAATAAAAAAAGAAGAAAAATCAGCATGAGACAGACTTTGGCCCAAACCCAGCAATACAGCAGATGATTATCACAATGTATTCTAATGTTTATTGAGCTTTTCAAGACTGTTAATGTGTTTTTTACAGTCCAAACCTCTCAGGATGTTTTCATTTAGCAGCCTCTGGAGCTGCTCAGCATCCACCTCTTCAAACTGGAAATGTAATGGAAACAAAACTTTCTCTTAAGCTTTCATTAGTGAGGTTTCTGTCAGCCACGTGTTAACAGAACAATAACAACACAAAAACCCTCACCCAGCTAGCAGCTACTATATTTGGCTAACTTGTGGGCAGCTTTAAAATATGTGAAAATTGGTGTTTTTTTTAAATGAATAATTTTTAATAAGAGGTTCCAAGTCATACTCGAACTCACTAGCTACAATTATGCTAGTTAGCAAGACACGTTAGTGAGAAAAACATTACCTTGTCGGAGTATTGGCGGAAAAAGGTTTTCTTATTTTCATCATCCTGTACATTTCTGACTTTATTGAGCTGGGACTTGAAAGTAAAAGAGAAAGTGAATGAGAATTGAATCATTTTACCCCAAATTAAATTTCACATAATAAACTTGCAATAGAATATAGTTAAGAACATAAAGCATAATATTAGAATAATACGAACACCAACAATATTGTTATATTATTAAATCTTGCACACCTTTTCAACTGGCTCATCATAGTTATTGTCACCAGAATTCTCACTGTGGAGAAAAACCAAAGACATTCCACATCTGATTAGTGTGTTTTTTTTCTTAATATAAAAACACCAGTCATGTGTGATATATGATATGCGGATTAATTTAGGATGATTTGACATCACGGTGTCTGTCATATCTGTCATTTCTTGATTTTCTTGTACAAACAGTGAAACAAGCACTGGGTTGACAGAGTGAACGTACTAGCTCTGGGTCTCTTCCTTGGAGAGGATGGTCAGGATGAAGGAGGCTGTCTCATTGGGATTGAAGGTGGACGGCACAATCACGTATTCACCAGGCTTCAGCATAAAGAACGCCATCACCTCACGTGCATTCATGTAGGTTTTAGTTTGGGCAACAGGTGTGTGGCTGCTGAAGAAGGAGGCTGGGAACTTCCCCTTCATTGCCTTGAACTGTAATAATAATAACATAGATATTTCAGTTCTCTGCAGTTTCATTTACCGGAGCTGCACAATGTTTATTGTGAATATGGATTGGTATAAAATAGTTTCTTACGTTTTCAGTCACCTTGAGGGAAATCAGTGAAAGATGAGTTCATGTTGGGGACAAAAAGCAATAAATTCAATTAATAAGGGTCAATTAAAATAAGCTAATAATGTTATTATTACATGCATATATACAGCCACTTGAAATAAAAAGCAGACTGACCAAGACTTAAACCTGCCTTGCTGTTGAATTTACAAACAGGTTGCATGGACTTTGACTTTGGTCGTCCATTTATTGCGTTTACTTTTTCTTTATTGCGGTCAATGGATGAATGTTGAAAGCCTTCTTATTCTGTATTGACTTATTGACAATTAATTATACTAGTGAAACTGCCACTTCATGACAGGCACAAATCATGGTTATTTTGTTAAAGAGTAAGATCCTTTCATCTTCATGCAACAACTCAACCTCTCACGAGATTTCAGAGCGAGACTTTTTGTTTCTGGTTAAACAAAAAGGATCTCACTCTTTAACAGTCTGTCTCTGTAGGGATCCTTTCCATAATGTTGTCAGACACTTTGAATAACAGTCCGAGTCTGTCAGTGACAAAAACAAGCACTTTTAGTGGACAGACTTTTCACTGCACAATTGCCCCAAAGGATTACGTTGCAGTCATTGCAGCCCATTCACAGATGCCAGCGGAGGCGATCTAGTGGACCAATTCCAATTCCATTTTAGACCCCAAAATGTGTAAAAATAGGGCCCAAGTTTAAAAATACTGCAGTCTCCCTTTAAGATACTGCTAATGGCTAATGGTAACTGAACATTACCTTCTGCTGCTTCACATTAAAAACATTCAACTGGCAAATCACACAGTGGCTTTTATTGTGAATTTTTGGCTTCTTTTTTTTGTCAGCAGATCAGTTTTAAATATTGCATGGTGTAATCATTAGTATGGGAAGACGGCTGCTGTGGGGGCTGTAGCCCTCCCTGCTGGCCAGAATGAAACACAGTGGAAACATTTTGAGGATGAATTATTCTGTGTTGTGGTTCAAGTATGATAAATATGTTACATTTGAAGAATAAACATGTAGACCTATGTGGTTTTCTACCTGATCCTGACGTGACTGTGTCTTCACATGCTAAAAGTTTAGATGAGCTGCTAAACATAACTGACCGTAGCAAATTAATGGTGCAGAAAATAGCACAAGATAGCATGTTTCTTCACTTTAAATGGTCCAAAGCCAACTAGCCAGTAGGCTATAAGGAAAAGGGGCACAGATACAGTAGTGAGTGAAACTTTTTTGCCCAGTACTCCAGGTTACAGGGGTATAATTATAATTCTTTAGATTTTGTTTTTCTTTTCAGACAGCCTTTTGCTACAGCAGTAATATTCCAGTACAGTTAACATGATGGCACAAAATGCTCAAAATGGTTGTCTACAGCAAGATTCCATTGTTGTTTCCACTTAATCTGACAACTTCATCTACCTTCCATGTCTACTGTATGCCTGACATATCCATACTAGTCCTCACACTGTGACAGAAACAATAAAGGGTAATATTTACCTCAAACACAGAGAATCCAATGTGACGATTTTGGACCAGGCGTCTGTTCCTCTTGTCAGGCTTTTGCATGAGAGACACCAGCATGTTTTTCTCGCCATCTTTCTCAGAATATTCACCGTCAAACTTGACCCGATACTGTGGGTTAGTCCAGAAACTGTCTGGAATACAAAGAGAGAGATTGGCATTGTATCATTTTGCAAAGAGTAGGGTGGGTGATTTGATTGATTTATTGAGATCAAAATGAAACATTATTGTGTATTATTGATGAACTTAAAGATCTCGAAAGCAAGGCTTGTTGAACAGTCTCACACACCAATCTCATCAAGTTGGAGCTGTTCTCAAAATGTCAATTATAAATGAAAGTGTCAGTACCATAGATTATACAGTAGCAATAGAGCATTTGTGAATTGTTATTCTGTACTATGTAACATCCAAAGCCGAGTAGTTGAGCTGGAGTTGTTTATTAAAGTAATGCTAGCATTGTGACAGGATCATTTCACAGCCAACGTAGCGCGGCAGGAGGAGAAGGTGAGGAGGAAGGAGAAAGTTATTTGATTTAAATTATTTAAATCAAAACTGAACAGAAGAGGAGTTACACATAAAAACCTAATAAAAAGTAAAACCTCCACTGCAACAGTACAACAAAATAGGAGAATTAAATGTGGACTCTTAAACATCAGATCTCTCTCATCTAAAGCTGTTCTAGTAAACGATCTAATATCAGATCATAATATTGATTTATTTTATCTCACTGAAACCTGGCTGTGTCACGATGAATATGTTAGCCTAAATTAATCCACTCCCCCCAGTCACATTAATACTCACATTCCTCGAGGCTCAGGCCGAGGAGGTGGAGTTGCAGCCATCTTCGACTCAAGTCTATTAATCACACCTAAACCTAAATTAAATTATAACTCGTTCGAAAGCCTTGTTCTTAGCCTTTCACACCCAACCTGGAAAACAGTACAGCCAATTCTATTTGTTATAGTATACCGAGCTCCTGGACCGTACTCTGAATTTTTATCTGAATTCTCAGAGTTCTTATCAGGTTTAGTCCTTAAAACAGATAAAATAATTATTGTAGGTGATTTTAATATTCATGTGGATGTAGAAAATGATAGCCTTAGTGCTGCGTTTATCTCATTATTAGATTCGATTGGTTTCTGTCAGAGTGTACATAAACCCACTCACTGTTTTAACCACACCCTCGACCTTGTTCTTGTTTATGGGATTGAAATTGAACATCTAATAGTCTTTCCACAGAATTCTTTTTTATCAGACCATTTTTTATTAACTTTTGAATTCCTATTACTGGACTACACACCATTGGCCAAACATTCCTACACTAGATGTCTATCTGATAGTGCTGTAGCTAAATTTAAGGAAGTGATTCCATCGGCATTTAATTCAGTTCCATGTCTCAATGTAACAGATGACTCCTATGCTAACTTTAGTCCCTCCCAAATTGATCATCTTGTTGATAGTGCTGCAGGCTCACTACGAATAACACTCGACTCTATCGCCCCTCTAAAAAAGATGATAATAAAACAGAGGAGGTTAGCTCCATGGTATAACCCGCAAACCTGCAAATTAAAACAAACATCGCGAAAACTTGAAAGGAATTGGCGTTCCACCAATCTGGAAGAATCACGTTTAGCCTGGCAAGTTAGTCTTAAAATTTATAGGAAGGCCCTCCGTAATGCCAGAGCAGCTTAATACTCATCATTAATAGAGGAAAATAAGAACAACCCCAGGTTTCTGTTCAGCACTGTAGCCAGGCTGACAGAGAGTCACAGCTCTGTTGAGCCATGTATTCCTATAGACCTCAGTAGTAATGACTTTGAGCTTCTTTAATGATACAATTCTAACTATTGGAGACATAATTCAGCACCTCCTGCCCTCAGTTGGTACTGACTTATCTTCAAACACAGGAACCTTAGAAACAACTGCAAAACCTGATGTACATTTAGACTGCTTTTCTCCCATCAACCTTAGTCAACTAACTTTCATGATTTCCTCAACTAAGCCATCAACGTGTCTCTTAGACCCTGTCCCAACTAGGATGCTTAAAGAAATTTTACCCTTTGTTAGCATTTCTTTACTAGATATGATCAATCTGTCCTTATTAAAAGGCTATGTGCCACAGTCCTTTAAAGTAGCTGTAATTAAGCCTCTTCTTAAAAAGCCCACTCTTGATCCAGGGGTTTTGTCAAATTATTGACCTATATCTAACCCTCCTTTTCTCTCTAAGATCCTTGAGAAAGCAGTTGCCAATCAGTTGTGTGACTTTCTACACAACAACAAGCTGTTTGAGGATTTTCAGTCAGGATTTAGAGTGCATCATAGCACAGAGACAGCACTGGTGAAAGTTACAAATTACCTTCTAATTGCATCCGACAAAGGACTTGTCTCTGTACTTGTCTTACTAGATCTTAGTGCTGCATTTGATACCATTGACCATCACATTCTATTACAGAGACTAGAACATTTTATTGGCATTAAAGGTACTGCACTAAGCTGGTTTAAATCCTATTTATCAGATCGTTATCAGTTTGTACACGCTAATGATGAATCCTCTATGCACGCCAAAGTTAGTCACGGAGTTCCACAAGGTTCTGTGCTTGGACCAATTCTATTTACCTTGTATATGCTTCCTTTAGGCAATATTATTAGGAAGCACTCCATAAATTTTCATTGTTATGCAGATGATACCCAATTATATTTATCGATCAAGCCAGATGAAACCAATCAATTAGCTAAACTTCAAGCATGCCTTAAGGACATAAAAACCTGGATGCAATTTTCTGATGTTAAACTCAGACAAAACCGAAGTTATTGTACTTGGCCCCGAACACCTTCGAAACACATTATCTAAAGATATAGTTTCTCTAGATGGGATTGCCCTGGCCTCCAGCGAAACCGTAAGGAAAACTTCAAGAACTGTCTTTTTTCATTTACGTAACATTGCAAATATCAGGCACATCCTATCTCATAAGGATGCAGAAAAACTAGTCCATGCATTTGTTACATCTAGGCTGGATTATTGCAACTCTCTACTATCAGGCTGCCCCAATAAGTCCCTTAAGACTCTCCAGCTGATTCAGAATGCTGCGGCACGTTTACCGACAAGAACCAGAAAAAGAGAACATATTTCTCCAATATTAGCTTTTCTACACTGGCTCCCTGTAAAATCCAGAATAGAATTTAAAATCCTTCTCCTCACCTTCAAAGCCCTAAATGGTCAGGCACCATCATATCTTAAAGAGCTCATAGTACCCTGTTACCCCACTAGAGCACTGCGCTCCCAGAATGCAGGGTTCCTTGTGGTTCCTAGAGTCTCTAAAGTAGAATGGGAGCCAGAGCCTTCAGCTATCAAGCTCCTCTCCTGTGGAACCAGATCCCAGTTTGTGTACGGGAGGCTGACAACCTCCTCACATTTAAGAGTAGGCTTAAGACTTTCCTCTTTGATAAAGCTTATAGTAGGGCTGACTCAGGTGACCCCTGAGCCACCCCTTAGTTATGCTGCTATAGGCCTAGACTGCCAGGGGGACTTCCTATGATGCACTGAGCTCCTCTCTCCTCCTCTTCCTCTCCATCTGTATGGCCTCATATCCCATCAATGCTTGTTACTAATTCAACATCTTCCCATAGTTGTGTGCTTTCTGCAGGTGTTTCTGCCTCCGGAGCTGTAGAGACTGGATCTATGGTTGCGGCCACCCGCTGCTGCTATTACTGTTATTGCTCTTATTATTAGTATTACTATTATAATATTGCTCTTAGTATTATTTCTGTTGGTGTTATCAATACCATTACCACAACTATTGCTTTACATCCCTATGTGGAACTGTACTGCTGTATGTTCTCTTTCCTCTTGCTCTCTCTCTCCCGCTCCCCCCCTCCCGCTTCAACCCAACCGGTCGAGGCAGATGACCGCCCACCTAGAGCCTGGTTCTGCTCGAGGTTTCTACCTGTTAAAAGGGAGTTTTTCCTTGCCACCGTCGCCTAGTTCTTGCTCATGGTGGGAACTGTTGGGTCTAGACCTGCTCTACTCGAAAAAGTGCCCTGAGATAACTTTGTTATATGGCGCTATATAAATAAAACTGAATTGAATTGTAACGGCTTAATTTCTGCTTCGCCCTGTTTCTTCATGTTGTAAAACTATGTTACTGAACAATTACAGGAATCAAAATAATGTTTTAAGTGGTGATCTGGGATTTTACTCTACATCTACTGTGATTTTGAAATTGACAAATACCTCAAATTTACTGTAACAAATGCATATGAATACATATCTGATGCTTGCGTTTCTGTCTCTTGGAGCAGATTATAAAGATATTCAATATATATGTTCTGATCTTTATGGATTTTAACGGACCACAATCAAATCCAATGCTAATTTTGAATTGTCTCCAAAGTAGCAGTGTGCATTGAAAAAGAAAAACAGAAACATTGTCTTGGAGTTTTGGAATCAAGTGACAAATGAAAGATCTATATGGAGCACAACCGACTGATCAAAAGGCAACACATTTTCACTTGTTTTTTAATCCTGACTTTCATGTTGAAAAAATAGGAAAATGTCATGCCACATTTCAAGATCTGTCAAAGTTGTGGTTTGGTGGGAGGGGCTTAGCGGAGTGATACGAGGCAGCAGAGAGAGGCGGAAGGTTTTGCCTAGGTTGCACAGATTCTGCCTACCCCAGCTTTAAAATGTAAAAGTATCTCATCAGAGAGATTAGCACAAGACAGTCTATAGCCATGCTAGCAGCTGTGTGAGGTTGTAAGTTGTGGCACTTTGAGCTAAATGCTAATGTCAGCATGCTAACATGTTCACAGTGCCAATGCTAACATTTAGCAGGTTTAACATGTACCATGGTCACCATCTTAGATTTTAGCATACTACCATTTGCTAATTAGCATTAAACACAAAGTAAAGCTAAGGAAGTACTGGCAAACTTTGGATCACCAAAGTGATAATTCATCCTGAGGGGATCATCAATCCAATAGCTGTCGAGAAATGACAACTTTCAACCTCATGGGGGCCCTACGTAAACATAGCATTTATAACAAATGTAACATTTGGTATGCGCATTTTGGCCACTGTACCGCTGAGCATTTTTTTCTCTCACTTCGCAGTGGTGAAGTGGTGAGGAAAGAACAAGACGAGAAGGGAGGACAGAGTTTTTGTGACAGCCCTAACATTAGCAAAGTAAGAAGAACATGCCCTGTTTTTCATACCATGTAATAGCTCATTTGCAGAAAACACATTTATGCATTTATTTTATTTCTGTAATCCGACATGAATCCTGCAGTTCATCTTCTGTCAGGTTAAGTGTACATCGAAACGTACATCCACTGCAAATTAAGGAGGGATAGATTATTAACGTGCTTCAGTGTACCTGTAGCACTGGTTAAAAGCATGATCATTTCATCACAGAAAATTAAAAATGTAGTACAAGCACACACACTTTCTTTGCATCAAAGTACAATTGCCAATAAATCAACAGCTGTGCAGGTTGTGAAAGGTTAAAACCTTAAACTGTCTACAAATTTCAAGAAATTTATAACACCTCTGAAGAACCTGTATTACCTCTGATTTGTGTAGAGTCACGGTTGCTCCACTGGACAAATGGCTGAAGATTTCTATTGAGAAAGACAAATTCTTATTAGGCCTACTCCAGAAACTGAGGACAAGGAGTGGGAGTCAAATATGTCACGTGATGACAGATGTTCTCATTCGCATGACCGCTTCATCTTTGCCTGTTGCTGTACTCCTGTACGTGGTGCACTGGTACAGTGCAGCCTTCCCTTGCTAACCCTGTACACACATTCAAAATTGCAAGTTAACCTGACAACGGAGGGCAGGTCATATGCTCCAGATGTCAAATCGTTACTAGAACTAAGAGTCTAAAGCCATGCTAGCAGCTTTGTGAGGCTGTACTTGTGCGCACATTGGCGCTTTGAGCTAAATGCTAACATCAACATGCTAACTTGCGCACAATATCAATGCTAACATGATGTTTAGCAGGTTCATACAGTCTATGTATGAAGGTATATTGTTTGCCATGTTCACCAACTTAGCTAGCGTGTGGGCATGCTAACATTTGCTATTTAGCACTAAACAAAGTACAGCTGAGGCTGGTGAGGATGTCAGTTCTACATGTATTTTGTCATAAAAACTTCTGATGATGCTAGATGAAAAATCTGAGGATCACCAAAGTGATTACAATTCATCCTGAGGTGAATATGAATGTGTGTACCATGTGTCCTAGCAAACCATCTTTAAACCAACCAACCTCAAAGTTCTTGAGAAAGTTCACTCAAAACCACAATGTGAACCTCATGGTGGCACTAGAGAAAAAGTCAGGGGACAGACACTATCTCCATGTTTTGTCCATAGAACATCACAGTCAGTCTCCCTGTCCCTCCTCTACCCCACCCATCCACACGCCTGTTCCCGCTTCTCATCAGCCCTGCAGTCACCTGTGCGTCCCCACCTGCACCTCATTCCCCATCAGCCTTCTCTACATATACAAGTTCACTTCCTTTGTTCCCTGTCAGATTAAGTTAAGCTGCCATGTGCTACATGTCTTGTGCTCCGTTTCCTGTCTTCATGTTCTACCCGTTAGCTGCCTGTTTTGGACTTTGCTGGTTTATTGGACTTTTCATTGTTGCCTGCTCCTTGGATTTATTTGCGTGTTTGGTCTGCCTTCTTTGGTTTTGACCTTTTCCTGCCTCACCATCCCATAAGACCTGTCCCTTTGGTGTTAATAAACCACTGAACTGCATCAGCACTGCATCAGCTCTGCCTTGGTGTCTGCATTTGGGTCCTATTCCCAGTGTTCATCGTTTCCCTGCTGGCACCAGCTGTGACATAGAATGACTAAATGAATGAGTTAATGTCTGGATCCACAGGTGTTTGCCTGTCAGACAGTTTTAGGCTTTAACATGACAATATTCAGTGACATTTTCTCATGATCTTTCTTTTGCTACATCTTATCACTAATTAATGTAACAATTATCAAGATGACAGCTGCTGCTGCATTTGCTTCTCCTCACTGCTCTACATCCAGATCCTCACATGCCAACACGTCCTGTTCTGTTGCCCACTAGCAGCCACCTTTTGAGCATTCTGCTCCTGAACCTGATTTCAGTCACCTCACTACCCAGCTGCACCTCATCACCAATTAGCCTCAGTATATATATAGAGGACAGTCCAGGACCATGTTTGCCCCTACTGTTGCAGAGATGGGCCTTTTTCACAGAAGATATTGACATGTCACAGTAGGAAAATCAAAAGGTGTAAATAATAGATATAACAAAAGGCTGAATTCCATTTAGCTTCTTCAGTGTTGTGCATGCTGGCTCACTGTCACAGCCTACACTACAGAGCCATTGTTAATGTTTAGTAACACCTGTGCTTTTCCTACTATGACAAGTCAAAATGTCTGCTGTGAAAAAGGCCTATTCAAATTGTTTCCCATTCATGAAAGCTTTTGCTATTAGCTATTATAATAAAAACTTGGTATTCTGCAATGAAATGTTTGAAATGTGTATTGAACTCAGAAAGAGCAAAAATTGTGAAGAGACAAACTGAAAGTCAAATAAAATTTGAAGAAAAGTATTTTTACACACACACACTTTGAGCGTTACTGTCATCAGCTGTCCACATTTACTCACGGTTCATGCAGTCGAGGCGAAGGACTAGACTGATGAAGCTCTCCAGTGTTATGAGTCCAGAGGAGGAACCGTAGCGCAGAGCCATCACATTCAGCATGTCATCGCTGATCCCCTTTCCTGACCAACATACATAGGACAAAAGTTTAGGCATGATTTATATTAGGGCTGCAACTAACTTGTTTCCATGATCAATTAATCTGCAGATTATTTTTTATCACATTAAGGCATGACTGTCACACTGCCATGGCTTATTGGGACACGTGACTAGAACAGACCCATTGTTAATGTCATTATGGCAACACCTGTGCTGTTCCTACTATGACAAGTCAAAATGTCTGCTGCGAAAAAGTGTTATTGTGGTTGGACTCCGTGTTTGCATTTGGATAATTCAAAATGCAAAGATTACCCATAATCTGTTAGAATCAGTTTGTGAAATACAAAAGCAGGGGATTGACTTTACATGATCAAAATACAGCTCAGGAGTATTTATATTATTGACAGACAAGCGTGCTGTACTACAATTACTCCTTAGGAACTGAAGGGTTGGAGTATAGCCAATAAACTCTTGCCAAACTATATTAAACCTTTATATTAAGCATGTACCAGGAAATGTTAAATGGTCTACTGCAGCAAAAGAACATTTCGCAATACATCACAATACCTGGGGACCAAGTGCATTTCACTCATTGTAGACTCGAGAATAAAACACTATGCACAAAAGCAGTCTTTGTGCCAAATTTACAAAAACACCAATTGCTGCGACGGACCTCACAGCGAGTGCTCATACTAGAATTAAAGTCAAGCTTGTAGAAATGAGGATCTTAATACATCTTTTAATATCATTATACAATATGCAACTTTATTTAGATCCAATAGGCTACTATAATGTTCTGAGTAGAGGAAGACTTCAGTTGGGATTCCAAAATTTCCTCTTCGATGCTTTATCAGGCTCAGCTCAGCTGACTCATCAAAGTCTGTAGTTCCTACAGTCTGTTACCACCCTTTTGGCTTGTGACCCCGTACAAAAACACAATGTCCACTTAGAGCCCCTCGTCACATTTCAGGTGTCCATGAGTTGTTAGCAGTTCCACCAAAGAGAGATTTCCTCTCCAAACTTCTCAGATGGTTTCAAAAGCAAACAATTAAAACCAGTTTGTAAGATTTTGTATTTACCGTTGTTGTGTACCATTCATTATATTACAAATAAGGGGGATAAATTCCAGGATGGTTCAGTTATGTCTATAGTGGTTGATCGTCTACCTGAAGCCATGATTGCATTCCTGAGCTCACTCAGTGACAGTGTTCCCGTTTGTGAAACATCAGTGCGGAAGAAAATGTCCTGGTTAAAGAGAAGACAGTTATTAAGTTGTGTGAAACTCTGAGCTCAACCCTGCAAGAACACACAAACCCTGATCAGGAAAATGTTTCAGACTCAAACAGACATTCAAGTCTATAATTATTAGGAAGCCACCAGTCATCTTTGTTGTATTATGAAACTTTTGACCTTCACTTGGTTCCTTTTACCTTGTATGTGATGACCTTTTTCCACAGACGAACAAATTCCTCTCCATTCAGTTTGCCGGTGATTGATGTCTAACCCAACATTAAGGTATCAGAGCTGAACCGGTTTTTTCATGCCTTAGTCTGACCTTTAAATCTGTTCATGTGGGTGAAACCATCAAAAGGGCAGGCAGGTTTTGTCATGTACCCTAGTAATGTGTGCTACGTAACTACATTTACTGTGAGATATGCAAATTGGCAAAACACAGATTTTTCTGGTACATCCATGCATATCACATAAGAGGATACATCCATCAGAGCAACCATGCTGCGACAGGCATCAATGCTGAAACCTCCAGATTTCAGGTCTCCTAAATAAAAGTATAAATAGCAGGACACTTAAGTGCAACATAAGATTATTATATTTGAATATCTTTTTAGCTCATACGCTGTCAAGCCTGTTGGGCGTTTTACAGTCCAAACCTTTCAGGATTCTGTCATTCAGCAGCCTCTGGAGCTGCTCAGCATCCACTTCCTCATACTGGAAATGAAATGAAAACAATGAAAGACTTACATTTGGCTCACATGTTGGTTGTCATAATCACGGTTACCTTTATATTGACAGGAAATTATAGCATGCTACACCTTATGGGTTTGATAGAAATCACATAGGTGTAGTTAGAAGACTACAAAACATGTTACTACGCCAACATTTAAAATTCTTGATTCAGAGGAGCCGTAACCCCAAAGAAGAAAAGACAAAGGGCAGCAAAAAGAATAAGACAGCTCAAATAGAAAATACAGTACATACATGAATGTTTCAATATCAAAAGGACTTTCAAAGCCCAGTTATATTTTAATTAAAGGAATACTTCAAGTAGTATTCACATTCTTGCCAAGACTACGAGGATCGATACCACTCTTATGTCTGTACGTTAAATATGAAGCTACAGCCAGCAGGTGGTTAGCTTAGCACACAGACTGGAAGCAGGGAGAAACAGCTAGTCTGGCTCTGTCCTGAGGTAAGTATGTATTGTTTGTTCATTTGTTTAATCCGTACGAAAATCAAAGTGCAAAGATTACGATTCTCCGTTTTGCTGGGGTTTTGTGCCCGACTAATTCTTGGCTGGGATCAGTCACTTCCTGGAGTCTATGCTGGTGGAGACTGTAGCAAAGCAAATAAGCATATTTTCCAAAATGTTGAACTTTTGCTTTAAGACACACAAATTACCTTGTCGGAGAACTGACGGAAGACGTTTCTCTTATTTTCGTCATCTGCTCCGTTTTTGACATGTACGTGCTGGAAAAGATTGAGTGCTTTTAGCTCCAGATGACTTAATGCACTGACTGGCCAATATGCATGTGTGATATGCTATCAATGTAATCAACATGTAACAATGCCAAAATAATCTGAACATTGACAATATATTTTCAAATCTTGCACACCTCTTCCACTTCCGTATGTTCGTGGTTATGGCCACCAGAATTCTCACTGAGAGGAAAGACAAGAGACATCAGAGTAGTATAAGGGATTACAATTTAAAATGCTAGGTTGTAGGTTAATTGTACAACTAAGCTTTTAAAGGCTAATTAGTGAGTTTCAAGTGACTTACTGGATGTAGGTCTCTTCCTTGGAGAGGATGGTCAGGATGAAGGAGGCCGTCTCATTGGGAGCGAAGGTGGACGGCACAATCAGGTATTCACCAGGCGTCAGCATTACGAACGCCATCACCTCACGTGCACTCATGTAGGTTTTAGTTTGGGCAACAGGTTTGTGTCTGCTGAAGAAGGAGGCTGGGAACTTCCCCTTCATTGCCGCGTACTGTAATAGCAGTAATAAATGTTTAATTTCTACGCAGTTCATATCAATCTCCATAGCAGCACAATGTATGAGGATTGGGCCAAAAATGTTACTCACTTCTCCGGTCACCTTGGAAGAAATCAAAGGAAAAAGAGTTCATGTTAGGGACAAAACACATCACAATATGAAAATATGTACATAATGCAAATAAATAAATCATGGAATTTATTGATCACTTATGGAGCTTAAAGGCCTGACATATCCATAATAGTCCTCACTGTGACAGAAACAATAAAGGGTAATAGTTACCTCAAATACAGAGAATCCAATGTGATGATTTTGGACCAGGCGTCTGTTCCTCTTGTCAGGCTTTTGCATGAGAGACACCAGCATGTTTTTTTCACCCTGTTTCGCAGAACATTCACTGAGTAATTTGTCAATCTTGACCCGATACTGTGGATTAGTCCAGAAGCTCTCTGGAAGGCAAAGAGTGAAACAATTTAGCATGTTACCATTGCAGCCAGCTCCTTACAAGTGCAGAACTTGCCTGAGAATCGATATGTTTAAGTTTTCTTCAGTATCAAAGTGATGTAGTGATGGCTGTCTGTACATCGATAGGTACACTGCAACAGGAACTGCCAATAGCTACTTCGGCATACTCACCGACTCCACGGCAACATTATGCTAGTAGAGGTAGTTCCAAAGAAAGAGTGTGATTATCCCCCAAATAAAGGCAAGACAAAGAATAACAATAGGAGTGATGAAAAGCATTAATATTAACTTGAAATTGCAGAAATGGGGGTGGGGTGGGGGCACAGTTGTCCTATGTCTTTGGTTTTGTTTTGTTTTTTGTTTTTTTGTGGGTGGGGCCACAGTGTCAGACTTTGGGGACAGTGTGGTTTTTTTTTATTATTTGGGGGGCATTTGATACTTTTATAAAGCTATTGTAAATTACTTGATTAAATGTGCATTTGAATGATGCATTAATAAATGAGAAATTAAAAAGTAATAAACTGTAAAAATCTAGAAATTTTCAAATTGCCACTCCAGTCTCCATACTGTTTTTGAGGGAACAGTTTTACAGATATCAGACAGTCCCGATTATCCTGGAAGTACCGAGGTTATTCATGCATCCTCCAGCAGTGGTTCCTGCCACCCATCTGCCCTCGTAGAAGGAGGTCTTCCAATGGCAAGAAGAGCTTCCATCAAGGAAGTCGGGACACAGGCAGCAGATGTCAAGATCTGTGTAGAACTTACAGAATTCTTCCAGGGTCATCCTGTTGGCATTGGAGATACATTTAGATAACACATTGTTGTTGTGCGGTAAGACATGCAAACGACTGTTGATTTCAATGTGCTTACCAAAACTCCCCATTGTCACTCACTGAAAGGTACATCTCACGATCTTGAGGACTCACAGTTTGCCACAAAGGCGACCTTTAGATACAGTTTGTCAGTGAAGGAAGAGGAGAGGCAATATTGTTATAAATTGCTCTGAACATTAAGTAGTAAGTTAAGAGTTATGTAAAAATAAAAAAAGTTAGATAATTTCTTTTCATGTATGCATGATACAGTACATGTGAAATTACAGACCTTTCCAGTTGACAAATAGTCTCTAGCCAAGAGGTCCCCTAACCCTAAACATCTAGTAAACTAATGGACAAGAACAGTCTTTCAAGACAACGTTTTCCAAGAATTAACCTATTACTGATAATACTACCTCTAACAGATGTAACAATAAACACATGGCTCTGCTTTCCCGAAGGTTCAGGGCCAAGAGCACACGGGTGTGGCAGGTTATTTTTTTTTACCAGATGCACACATGCAAATCCTGGCATAGTGTGGTACCTTAGGAGGAGCAAAGGTATTTCAGCTTGTCGCATTATGGAAAATGTGGTATTTAGTGTTTTTGGAGCTTGACCCATACTAGGCACTAATCGTCTGGATATCTCAGTCTCTTCCATGTGGGTTTTGACCATACGTTTTTCCATATGTATTTGGGAAACCCCTAACTATAGTGTATGGAAGTACAATACTAAATCACTCCTCCAGTAGAGCGGCTGAGTGACCACCAGACCACAGTGTGGTCATACTGGGCAGATGGATTTGTGTAATTGCTAATGAACTATAATTTCCATGGTATGGCATCAAACTGAAAAAGACAGCACATATTCTTGTTGACGAGATGTCAACAAGCTGCATTTGCTGTACAACAAAACTTTACTTGCCTAGACTGAAAACTGACAAAATCAGTTTGTGAAAACTGTCAGGACACAGACAGCTAGAGAGACTTCTGAGGGCTCTGATCCAAACATCCTGAGCATGCTTAGCACTGTCATGCAAAAGTAAAGCCATACAAAACTGAGGAGATAATACTTTAAAAAGCACACAGCTCATTTTTCATATTCATCATTGACTTTTAGACCTGTCAAAACTTGGCTTCCCTAGTCATGTTTCACTGTTAACTGGAAAAACCAGTTTATAATGAGGGTTATTATTGTAAGACTCCTATTCAAAGGCTTATCGTGGCTCTGTGACCTACAAAACATTACTTAGTATAGCACTGTAGAGATTATCAAGAAGAAGACACGAATTGTTGACAAAGCATCTTAAGAAATGTGCCCGTGTGTCACAGAGAATATATCTGCAATTCATTTCTGTGAAACACTCACTGCGCTCAGTGTGTTTCTTACCGATCACTCCAGTCTCCGTTCCACTCTCCTTTGCCCCAGGGGTTCCACAAACGCACAAGGTTTACTAGTTGCCCTCGGCTCATCATCTCATCAAAGAAAACACAATTGTTATTTGTCACAAAAATAACTACACTTTACTGTATACTTAAATATATACAGTAGAGGCCAACTTAAGGCCTTTATTACCCTAAAACTCTATAAATGAACCAACTCGTTTGCAGAGGTAAACTTAAGCTTTAAGCTCAGTAGCTTAAAAACCTGCTAGCTGTTGGTAATGTAACTTGATCAGTGAACTATTGTGTACTGTATGTTGCAATGCCTTTAAAACAAATGCAGTTCTTCACCTGTTTCACACCTGTGACAGTGTAGGCATGGCCTTGGACCAGTCCATTTGGTAATACAGTGTTGTCAGATGTCTTCTGCAAAATATAGATACTGTATACGTTATCATTGCAGGTAGTCACTTTAACCACATAATAAATGAAGTTAACATAAGAAAAATTCTAAAATATATGAGTTAAGCATCAACGTGTAGTAAAAGAATACTTTTTCTTGTCAAGTAACATCAGACTTAAGCTCAGTATAAATGGAGATGCTACTGGAAAACATTAACATTCATTTTCATAATTTAGCTATATAGCCGAGTTAGACTTATAAGTTCAAACTTAGTTACAGTAGCAAAAAGCTATCAAGGCCATCTAGGCTAGCATGTTGACCTTCCTAGATCATGAAATTCTCAGCCTGAAATAATGATCATGATTATGTTTCCTTCTTTGCCATTAATGTTTTCCAATTAGCCAACTTTATTACATAAACACGTCTTCTAAAATGCTGTCAAATGAGCCCAATGTCATGTGAAAATAATTGGAAGACTCGTTCAAAATGAAATTACTGTGAGTGCACCCATTCAAAACCCTAACCCTATTTTTGTCACATTGTCCAACATGTCACTAGCCTCTAGCACTTCTTTTCATTTAGGGAAAATCTGTTTTTATCACTGTTCATGAAAGGAGCATGTACTATCATGAACTCATGCCTGTGCTCATTTCACGAAAATTTACGAGACCAGACTTAGAATACAAGTCTACGGAGCCACTTAGGGGTCAGTTTGGAAGATTAAGGACTGATAACCTGTGCAAACAGTAAATTACAACAAGACTAATTGTTTTAACCATACCTTTTTTATTTCTGTTCATCTCATTTTTTCTATTAATATTTTGTATAGACAGAAACAAAATCCCAAAGTATTCCCATTGTTTAATTCTGTAAAAAACTAAAATGTCAGATATTTGAGAGAAATACTATAAGCAAAGCACTTTGGACCATTAGGTTCCCTTTGTCTTTGAACCAATAAATGCTTATTATTATTATAAAAAATGGCATATGGTAACTGTATGTTCAATCTCTGTACATTTCTTGAATGGAACTGCTTAAGGATGCAAAATGAATTTCAGTGTAAACTGACAAAGTTGTATCGTATCATATTGTATCGTACATGTACACAGGTACTAAACTAGGTAATAAAGCCTCATCATGGAGGACATTTTCACTTGTCATACAATCAATAACACTAATATTTACTACATTCCATGTAGGCGTGTGAGTGCCCAGGTATTGTGCATGCTGGCTCACTAACATGGGGTTAGGGTTAGATGAAAAAAAACCTCTATAACCTGTCCCTCTGGGAGTGCAAAAGGAAATTTGTATATAGCTGAAATATTCATGCGTTCTGCATGTCATGCCGCTGAGTAATTGAGCCAGCACAGGCCTCCTGGCACTTCTCCAGTCTGTATGTATGAACAGAGAATTATCAACATACCTACTGTAAATGGAACCATGCCATAATAATGTTTCTAGTTTCAGTTTTAGTTTAGTGAAAATGTTGGCAGCTAGAAAGGTCTATTATCACATCCAACACCCATCTATCAAAAAACAAAGATTGAGGCTGCTACTGGAATGCAAAACATCTCAACAACATTTTTTAAATGTCATACTAAGATGATCTTTATAACTATGGGCTAAGATCATCTTCAGCGCAGTAAAGAACCAGCTCATTTGTGGTTTTGGGTGGTATATTGGTGCTTACCCCCTGTGGTGTACCACAACCCATCAGTGACTTGGATTGGCCAGCTCTGCACATCAGGTTCCACAGGTTTGGAGGAGGGTCAGACAGATTGAGACATATGTGAACACCACCAGTGAAATCTATCAAAGCCTCGGCAGGAGTTCCAGCATTCATGTCTGAGTAGGAACCGCACACTCTGACACAAATGGGTGTGAAATTACTTACACAGATACTCCAAAAATAAGACAAATCTCACTCTGAGAAAATGCATTTTAGGACTGAGAAACAATACACTGTTTTTCCATACTTGGCATAGGCTTTCTCCAGCAGAGCAGGCCAGAACTCAGTTGGGTCTTTGGAGTGAACAAAAATTAGTCTGCCATCGATTGTTGGTAGCTTGTCATCAATGACAACATCTACCCACGTTCCAAATCTCCAGAACTGAGTGGTTGATAAAGTAGAGAACATGAAGAGTTTTAGAGCAAAATGAGATATGTACCATTTAGCAGAACAAGACACATTTAGATGTTGGGATGATTGTTGGTTTACCCTGAAGTGGAACAGCCCGCAGTAGTCCTCATCAAATTTTTGCTCGAGGTGAACAACTTGTTCAAGGATGGAATTCTGGAATGTCAGAGCCCCGATAGACGCAAGAAACCAGCAGTTTCCTGAGTGAAAAATGATCATTGACTTGTCAGAATGGTGTTCTAAGCAAGGAAAGGCATGATGATAGTAAAGTTTGTACAGAAGGTTTCCAGATTACAAACTATTGAGAATACCAACACAGCCGAGAGGGCAGAAAACACATTGGTGCAATATCTTCTGATACGTAGCTCTCTGCCCTACTTTAGTCCGTTTTCTGCACTTGAATGTCAAAATGGCATTGCTGGAAAACCAATTTCTGGATTACTATGAATGAAGCAATTTTCCTACCAACCAAGCCTTGACCAAAGTCAAACCTGGAGATCCCATCAACAGTAAGAGATGGATTGGGAACAAGTTTCTGAAACAGAGGAATTGTTGACAACACAAAACTTGTTAAAAGGTTTAATATTAGCCTATTAACTGTCAGATAACAATACAGTAATACACTGACAATGGCCTGCTTAACTTTGTCAGGTTTGTCTTTGACCTTTGCCGTTTATCGTTAGAAATACATACAAAAAGACATGTTTTAATAGTAATACTGAACCAAATGGTTCAGTGATGGTTACGTGAAAGGGTTGCTAGTACTGCCAATATAACAGAATCAACACCATACTTTGTGGCTCTACACAGCTTTCAATGAACATAAGCAACAATCTCAACTCGTATAAAATCTTAGGAAGCAGCTGCTAGCACAGGAGCTAACAGAAGCTAACTGTACCTACCTGCCCAACATTAACAAAGAAAGTTAAGTAAATAAGTGACAGATGAACAAAGTTGAACATTTAGCAAAAGAGACATTTGTCTCAAGAGCTGACAGACCAACCCTGAACTACTGTAAAGCAGCAGGTAATATTGGATTTACATTTAATGTGTGACCAGAAAGAGAACTCTAAAGAGAAGCAGATTTACCATACAAAAGAGACGCAGGGTTCTAATTACAACTGAATCGGTTTAGCCGTCTGCTGGTTGAAGACTATGACAACAAACATGCTTGTTTAATCATCAACATTTAGTGTAATATAGGATCACATCTGCAGTTTTCGGTCGCTAAAAACACTCACCGATGGTCTCAGCCACACCACGCGGGCCAGGTCAGAAGGGCTCAGTAACTCTGCACCGATGGAGTTCCTGTCAGGGGGGAACATCTTGTCGATGTACCTTACCCGTTGGATGAGACAGTCGTGTTTCAGCTGCTGGAAGTCTTGGTTAAGGAACTTCTCAGGGTTGCTGATGGTCCCATAACCGTCTTTCTTCTGACGTGCATTGATGATGTTCAGACACACACCCGGTGGAGGCATTGCTGCAGTGTTTGAGCTCTGTTCAGAAAAATGAGATTGAGAGCAATCTTCACATTAAAAAGTCAGCTTTTAGGACTCAATAAATACTACATATTGCAGACTGTAACACATCTTCATCAGTACCCGTTTGATCTCCTTCAGCATCACCCCCCTTTTCCATTATTACTATGGACTTTTTGGTGACAGTTTTTGGTGGCAGATTCAACCATATAGTTCTAACTGACAGTTAGAAAATATGCATGAACACACGCTAAACAAATAATTTGTATGCAACGAAGCTTCAGCTTAAGTCCTTGCAGTCAAATCACCTCCAAAGCAAATGTTTAATTAGAACAGCAGGCGCTGATACTTTGGACACTGGATTGCACTTTTGAATTTGAACACTGGAAGAGGTACATTCAATTACGTATTACATTAATATGATAATAAGTAATAGGCAGTAAAAAATAAAATAATGCAGGAAAAAGCCATTAATAAGGTGTGGGGTTGTTATAACCTATTGAGGTTAAGGCACTATTTTTCTTCGACATACCCGTTCGCTTTTATTCTCCACCCAGTTTGATTCCGCCTTTTTTTCCCCGCTGTGGTTACTGTGACATATTTCAGGGTTCATGGATGCTGTTAAGCAGAGTAAATTTGGCAAAACTGCCTATTTAATTTGTCAGCTTGCAGAGGTGTTTTTGTGCATGGCCCAGAAGGTTGCTGATGTGTGATCAAGACATCACTGAATCACACACCGACACACCAAAAAGGCCAAAAGTGCAGCACAAAAAAACCTGTCTCTTAATACTGACAAACATCATCAACAGCAAAACTGTTGACAAAACAGATATCAACATAGCTGGATATGTGCAACATGCCTAATTGATCTCCAGCTAATGGTCCATGGCTGCATGGAGCACACACTGAATAAAATACTACTACAGGCCAAATGGATGTTTACACTTCCTAATGACCATTAGTGGCAGGCATTAGTGCAGTGACCTTTCCCACTTTTATATCACATTTTTCTGCTTGCATACATGTCTGCTCCTACATTCTGCTCCTTTCACCCTCTCTCCCCCCACACATGAATTAGGCAAAGAGCACATATATTTTATTATATTAAATACATACATTAGTGTATTAAACAGTTGAATTTGCATTTTCCCTTTTCTTTCTTTTTGTTTTCTACTTTATTAGACAATTCTAATTAATGTTATTTTTGGATGAAGTTAACCTGGGGTGTCGGTTTCCCTATTACCCACACTTGCCGAGCACAATGTCTGTCCTATTGTTACGGTTCGCCATCATGACAGCAGGGGAAGGACCCAAAGGTTTAATAAACCACAAAAACTCACAAATATCCACTTGGAACAACGTAGACGAACACACTCAGGGAATCACTGGAACAGAACGCATGAAGATAAGGCAGGCAAACTCAAACCAATGACCCAGGCAAGAACAAAGGGAAAGGGACCGGTATAAATAGAGGTGGAGACAATGAGGGAAGTAGACACAGGTGGGGAACTAGACACAGGTGCAAACCATCAAAAAAGGCGGGAAATAGAACAAAGACAGGAAGTAAATAATACACAAGAGACAAGACCAGAGAACTTCAAAATAAAACAGGAAGCACACAAAACCCAAAACACCCACAAGTCCAAATGAAAGTCCTTAGGATCTTAACAGAAACCCACAAAACACACAAGTCCAAAATAGAGTCCTTAGGATCATAACACCTATATTTAGAAATACGTTCACATTACTTTATATCATGAAATCATAATTTAAACTCCACAAGATAAATTATTGTGTAGGAAATAGAGGAACCACAGTATCATATTGTTGCTCTTGTCCACATGACTTATGATCACAGTACAGTAGCCTGTTGTTTTTCCTGATAATGACACAGTGCCAGACTGTCTAACTTTGGCTATGATAAAGACATTAGCTACACATGAAAGACTGCATTTCACAGCCATAACACCCAAGTCCAAGAGGAAGTGAGATCGATCCACAGAGTGTTTATTCTGACTCTGCACTTGGTAAAATACAAACAACACTGAGGCTTTTATTTTCCAAATTATACTCTGTTAATAAACCTTTGTAATATGAAGTAAAGGACCCCAGCAGGCCCCCCACACCTCTGATCGCCCACTGTGTAGTCATCATGGCTGTTACATTGCACTAACAGTAATTTTCAAGGTCTCACATGTAACAACATTGATTACACAACACAAACTGGGCCTACAACTATGAAGATACTGCAAATTGCTAAACTTTAAGTGAAAGCCTGAATTGACCTGTTTAAAATGTTGTTGTCATATAAAGACGTTAATCTTACCTCAGCAGTCGGAGAGAGCAAGTAAGAAGTTCCAGTTCTTTTGTAATACCTGCAAACGCCCAAGGCTACTACTGTCAACAAAGGATGTTCCTTTATGAAACCCTCCCCGAGGTAGCCTGAGATTTTACCTGCCGCAGCTGCGTACTGTATGCAAACAGACGTTTAGACCTACAGATAGCTTTCAGGGGAAAAAAACCTGTATGTGCAAGTTGATAAATCCATGCTGCTTGTTCAAATGTTCGGGACATTTATCTTCACAGCGATTATTTAAGACATAAAACTGTCACATGAACAACTCTGGCTGCTTGCAATACATATCTGCCACCATTATCTGTGCATGTAATGACCGCAAACTCAGAACGTTACAAAATAATAATGAAAATAAAATAATGAAGATCCATCCTATTGGTGGTGATGATGGAAGGAGTGTATCCAAGCATGCGTCAGGTGAGAGGCAGTGTACACACTCATAGGTGTTAATAGGCTGCATGTTGTCACTGGGCTAACATACACTGACAGACAAACATTCACATGCAAACACAGGTAGAACATACAAACTCTCTCACACCCATATACAGTGCAAACCAATATGATATAATTGTCATAGTGGTTACAGAAATGAATAGCGTTTCATTAATTTTCTGCTCAAAAGTCTGCACTGCGGTGTGTGTGGCACAGCCTAAACAAGATAATGGGGCTCTATTTTTCTAAATGAAGATGCAGAGAGCAAAGCATTGTGGAGTGCAGGAGGCCTGACGCATTGTCATGTCAGGTGACACTTGCAAGAGCTGACACTTGATGCAGTCCAAGCTGATGTTCTCACAGTATTTACAGTAGTGCCATTATTGTATAGGTGTAAACGTCCACACAACTGAATGCAATTTTTAAGATTGCATTTGTCTCATGTTTATCTGAAATGTTTGTTCTATTTTTGTATAATTTTTTGTCTCATGAGCAGGTGAAAAGGGCTTAACGAAGGAAGCCAATCAAATATCCTGTTTTACAGCTTTCTCCACAGTATCTTGTTGCTGTCTCAGTCTATAGACTGTATAGTCTATACACCTTGTTTATCCTAACTAAGCTGACATCCCCTCAAAATGGTGCATCATTAATGCTACTTTTGAATTAACATTCACCCTTTGTTTGCAACATCTAATAGTTTGAAAGAACCTCATACTTCTCAAGTTGCTCTTTGCTGAAAGGGCACAGATAAAGGAAATATTTCTGTGTGGTTTCATTTTACATTGTAACACTATGTGATTGAACAATCTCATGGAACAAGAAATTATTTAACATTATTAAATGAATTATTTTACCTATCCCTGTCAAGTCAAACACTACAACCTTGGATATTCTCCAAAGTTTATGTGATTAGTAAGCTGGACCTTAGCATTTCCAAAGAACAAGAGAGGTCTTAGTTTCCTTTAAGTGTTTCGACCGAAGTAATAAATATGTGCTTAATGATCGGAATGTCCCTCTGTGATAAAATCAATTGTTAATAATAAACTATTAGTAGTAGTAAGAATTAATATGTGATTGAAATTTCCAGGAAACATGGTGAGGAAGAGCAGGATTACATATAACAAAGGCTCCCAGCCCTAATAAAACCTATGACCCTAACACTTGCAGTACACACGCTCTCACTCAAGTCTTTTTAGTTAGTTAGGTTTTTTTTATTATTTAAAAAAAATGAGAAAATGGTTTCCACTGCTTTTGTAATTGTAAAATGAGCCCACGTCATACACTGAAATCTGAAATGTGTATAATGTCTTCTTTTTGTAAAGTATACAGTACATTACAAAATACAAAAAATGCAGTAACTCAGTCTATCATTTTAGCATGTAATAAGATTCCATCTCCAGTCAAACATGAAGTCTACAAAGGTGTTTTGGCATCATGTAATAAGATTGGTAATGTTATGTTTTCACATTAATGTGTATTTCAATACATCAACAAAGTTATAAAAAGAAAATGCCCTTTAGTTACAATATGCACTGTGTAATGGCTCATTTGCAGAGGAATACATCTTTTATTTATTATGCAATTTGGCAAATGAAAAGAAAACATTCTTTTGAAATATTCACTCCTGTATTTCCAGATGAATTGTGCAGTCCATCTTCCTTGTTGAGTTAAGTGTACATTGAAATGTAAATCCACTGCAAATAAAGAGGGAGTCAGGTTATTTATGCAACATGTACACAATAATGCATCTTTTATCACAGAAAACACATTATTAAGTTACATTGTGTCATTCTATCGAAAACCAGATTTTCTTTTGTCTGTCTTTTAGTCTAGATCAACAGCCGTGCTGTGTGAAAAGTTCTAACCATCAACTACGTTTTATTACCTCTGACTCTCGAAGACTCATGGCTTTTCCATCAGACAGTTGTTTGAAGATTTCTGTTGAGCAACACACAAATTGTGAATAAATTGTGCCACCTTAAGCTTTAAGTGTTATAAATTGTAAAACTAGATAATTATTTTTAACTGCTTGTCTTCTAATTGGGAACTTTCCAAAATGAGGATATATATTTTTATGGAATATTATATCATTCAAAAAGGTGTACTTAAAAACAGGGTTTTGTATCTGTAAGCTTAATTTTGCAAACTTGTACGTTTTGTTTTCTGTCTGCAAACTCTGTTTTGCAAGTATGTGCTTTCAGACACAGGCTGCAAACTCATTTTCACAATCTGGACGGCAAAAATACTTAAGCGCATGCTTACAGACTTTTGACAGGTTTACTGGTTGGTAATGTTTTGTACACAGGGTTTCGCAAAAGAAACAGGCTATCAGCAAGGGAAGGAGGGTGGGATTTCTAGCTTCTGACCAATCAGTGTCTTTGGAATCGCTACGCACAACACAGTTGGGCCGTCCTAGTCAGGTAGCTAACGTTAGCCAGCCAGCTAACTACCATAAGTATAACGGAAACTTTAACCAGTTCCTGTTTGTAGCGTCCTTGGATGGGATGGGGGTAATGCTAGTGTTTCTACTCATATATATTTATTATATACTATATATTCTTACTGTTGTGTTGAAAAAGAAACTGTGTTGTGCATAGCGATTCCAAAGACACTGATTGGTCAGAAGCTGGAGATCCCGTCCTCCTTCCTTTCTTTTGCAAAACCCTGTGTACAAAACATTACCACCCAGTAAACCGGTCAAAAGTCCGTAAGCATGTGCGCGCACACACACGTAAGCATTCTTGCTGCCCAGATTGTGAAAGTGAGTTTGCAGGCAGAAAACAAAATGTACAAATTTACAAAACTGCAGTTACAGATACAAAACCCTGTTTCCATGTACACCTTTTTGAATGATATAATATTCCATATTTTAACTTACTTAGAGGCAAGAGTGGTAGACAGTTACTTCTTACTGTTGATCTATAGTCATAATTTGTCCAACTTGACTTCACTTACTGTTCATGCAGTCCAGGCGAAGGATGAGACTGATGAAGCTCTCCAGCGTCATCTGTCTAGAGGAGGCACCGTAGCGCAGAGCCATCAAATTGAGCATGTCATCGCTGACCCTCATTCCTGTTCAACACACACAGAGCAAGAACTCAAGAGGAGTTTTGGAATTTAGTTTATTCTTCTAACATCTTGGTGTGAATTCACATGTTTTGCACAAACCCAAATTTCCACTTACACAATTAGCCACAAATGCATCAGCATCACCACACTCGCACGTTTGACCTTGTTTGGACATACATAGCAATATTTACAAGGTCTTGCAGTATTTTAAAAAACGTAAAACTGGTCAAACTGGAACTAGATGCTTACTGATTTCACAAAAAGAAACTAAATGAAGCCTAACTGTGTTACCTGAAGCTACGACTGCATTCCTGAGTTCACTCAGTGACAGCGTTCCTGTTCGTGAAACATCAGTGAGGAAGAAAATGTCCTGGTAAAAGAAGAAAACACCAACAATGATCAGGAAAATCTCCTGTATCTATGTTTAGATGCATATTAATGGTAGAATGAAGAGGCTGCTGCACAGTAATGTATGTCAATATTACAAAAATGAATGATCTTTTGTTCAGTATGAAATGTTTAAGCTGTATTTCCTTTTACCTTGTATTTGACGACCTTCTTCCACAGACGAACAAATTCCTCACTGTTCAGTTTGCTGGTGATTGATGTCTTTTTGACCCCACATTCAGGTAACAAAACTACACGTCTTAGCCTGACCTTCAAATCGAGTGCCCAAAAGGGCAGGCGGGTTTGCCACTGTTTTCATATATGCTGCTTATATGCTTTATGTAAGTACAATCACTGTGAGGGATGTTCTATTAACATTTAAGCAGCTTGAATGGAGGAAAATGAAAAACAAAAAAGTATGAATCTATTATTTACAGTGTGTAAGTTATACCAAATTATAATGAATGTCACATGCATTACAACAGGATACATCCATCAGAGCAACCATGCTGCGACAGGCATCAATGCTGAAGCCTCCAGATTTCAAGTCCCCTAAATAAATAAAAAAAGAAGAAAAATCAGCATGAGACAGACTTTGGCCCAAACCCAGCAATACAGCAGATGATTATCACAATGTATTCTAATGTTTATTGAGCTTTTCAAGACTGTTAATGTGTTTTTTACAGTCCAAACCTCTCAGGATGTTTTCATTTAGCAGCCTCTGGAGCTGCTCAGCATCCACCTCTTCAAACTGGAAATGTAATGGAAACAAAACTTTCTCTTAAGCTTTCATTAGTGAGGTTTCTGTCAGCCACGTGTTAACAGAACAATAACAACACAAAAACCCTCACCCAGCTAGCAGCTACTATATTTGGCTAACTTGTGGGCAGCTTTAAAATATGTGAAAATTGGTGTTTTTTTTAAATGAATAATTTTTAATAAGAGGTTCCAAGTCATACTCGAACTCACTAGCTACAATTATGCTAGTTAGCAAGACACGTTAGTGAGAAAAACATTACCTTGTCGGAGTATTGGCGGAAAAAGGTTTTCTTATTTTCATCATCCTGTACATTTCTGACTTTATTGAGCTGGGACTTGAAAGTAAAAGAGAAAGTGAATGAGAATTGAATCATTTTACCCCAAATTAAATTTCACATAATAAACTTGCAATAGAATATAGTTAAGAACATAAAGCATAATATTAGAATAATACGAACACCAACAATATTGTTATATTATTAAATCTTGCACACCTTTTCAACTGGCTCATCATAGTTATTGTCACCAGAATTCTCACTGTGGAGAAAAACCAAAGACATTCCACATCTGATTAGTGTGTTTTTTTTCTTAATATAAAAACACCAGTCATGTGTGATATATGATATGCGGATTAATTTAGGATGATTTGACATCACGGTGTCTGTCATATCTGTCATTTCTTGATTTTCTTGTACAAACAGTGAAACAAGCACTGGGTTGACAGAGTGAACGTACTAGCTCTGGGTCTCTTCCTTGGAGAGGATGGTCAGGATGAAGGAGGCTGTCTCATTGGGATTGAAGGTGGACGGCACAATCACGTATTCACCAGGCTTCAGCATAAAGAACGCCATCACCTCACGTGCATTCATGTAGGTTTTAGTTTGGGCAACAGGTGTGTGGCTGCTGAAGAAGGAGGCTGGGAACTTCCCCTTCATTGCCTTGAACTGTAATAATAATAACATAGATATTTCAGTTCTCTGCAGTTTCATTTACCGGAGCTGCACAATGTTTATTGTGAATATGGATTGGTATAAAATAGTTTCTTACGTTTTCAGTCACCTTGAGGGAAATTAGTGAAAGATGAGTTCATGTTGGGGACAAAAAGCAATAAATTCAATTAATAAGGGTCAATTAAAATAAGCTAATAATGTTATTATTACATGCATATATACAGCCACTTGAAATAAAAAGCAGACTGACCAAGACTTAAACCTGCCTTGCTGTTGAATTTACAAACAGGTTGCATGGACTTTGACTTTGGTCGTCCATTTATTGTGTTTACTTTTTCTTTATTGCGGTCAATGGATGAATGTTGAAAGCCTTCTTATTCTGTATTGACTTATTGACAATTAATTATACTAGTGAAACTGCCACTTCATGACAGGAACAAATCATGGTTATTTTGTTAAAGAGTAAGATCCTTTCATCTTCGTGCAACAACTCAACCTCTCACGAGATTTCAGAGCGAGACTTTTTGTTTCTGGTTAAACAAAAAGGATCTCACTCTTTAACAGTCTGTCTCTGTAGGGATCCTTTCCATAATGTTGTCAGACACTTTGAATAACAGTCCGAGTCTGTCAGTGACAAAAACAAGCACTTTTAGTGGACAGACTTTTCACTGCACAATTGCCCCAAAGGATTACGTTGCAGTCATTGCAGCCCATTCACAGATGCCAGCGGAGGCGATCTAGTGGACCAATTCCAATTCCATTTTAGACCCCAAAATGTGTAAAAATAGGGCCCAAGTTTAAAAATACTGCAGTCTCCCTTTAAGATACTGCTAATGGCTAATGGTAACTGAACATTACCTTCTGCTGCTTCACATTAAAAACATTCAACTGGCAAATCACACAGTGGCTTTTATTGTGAATTTTTGGCTTCTTTTTTTTGTCAGCAGATCAGTTTTAAATATTGCATGGTGTAATCATTAGTATGGGAAGACGGCTGCTGTGGGGGCTGTAGCCCTCCCTGCTGGCCAGAATGAAACACAGTGGAAACATTTTGAGGATGAATTATTCTGTGTTGTGGTTCAAGTATGATAAATATGTTACATTTGAAGAATAAACATGTAGACCTATGTGGTTTTCTACCTGATCCTGACGTGACTGTGTCTTCACATGCTAAAAGTTTAGATGAGCTGCTAAACATAACTGACCGTAGCAAATTAATGGTGCAGAAAATAGCATAAGATAGCATGTTTCTTCACTTTAAATGGTCCAAAGCCAACTAGCCAGTAGGCTATAAGGAAAAGGGGCACAGATACAGTAGTGAGTGAAACTTTTTTGCCCAGTACTCCAGGTTACAGGGGTATAATTATAATTCTTTAGATTTTGTTTTTCTTTTCAGACAGCCTTTTGCTACAGCAGTAATATTCCAGTACAGTTAACATGATGGCACAAAATGCTCAAAATGGTTGTCTACAGCAAGATTCCATTGTTGTTTCCACTTAATCTGACAACTTCAGCTACCTTCCATGTCTACTGTATGCCTGACATATCCATACTAGTCCTCACACTGTGACAGAAACAATAAAGGGTAATATTTACCTCAAACACAGAGAATCCAATGTGGAGATTTTGGACCAGGCGTCTATTCCTCTTGTCAGGCTTTTGCATGAGAGACACCAGCATGTTTTTCTCGCCATCTTTCTCAGAATATTCACCGTCAAACTTGACCCGATACTGTGGGTTAGTCCAGAAACTGTCTGGAATACAAAGAGAGAGATTGGCATTGTATCATTTTGCAAAGAGTAGGGTGGGTGATTTGATTGATTTATTGAGATCAAAATGAAACATTATTGTGTATTATTGATGAACTTAAAGATCTCGAAAGCAAGGCTTGTTGAACAGTCTCACACACCAATCTCATCAAGTTGGAGCTGTTCTCAAAATGTCAATTATAAATGAAAGTGTCAGTACCATAGATTATACAGTAGCAATAGAGCATTTGTGAATTGTTATTCTGTACTATATAACATCCAAAGCCGAGTAGTTGAGCTGGAGTTGTTTATTAAAGTAATGCTAGCATTGTGACAGGATCATTTTTATTGCAACTTTTAACTGTCCTGCTTTACGCCACGATGTTAATTGCTGGTGTGAGCACTCAATGTAAGATAAGGTGCTGTGTAAAACAGTTTTACTAGTCCTATCTCTCTCTCTCTCTCTCTCTCTCTGTCTCTCTCCTTCTGTTGCTTTCTGCAGGTGTTTCTGCTTCTGTCTGCATCTATGGTTGCGGCCACCTGCTGCCCCCATGTTCTTGCTCAACAGCCGCTGCTGCTATTATTGTTACTGGTCTTATTATTTTTTACCCCCCGCCCCCCTTCTCCCTCTCCCTCTCTTTCTCTCCCTCTCTCTCTCTTTCTCTCTTTCTCTCTCAACCCAACAGGTCAAGGCAGATGACCAGAGCCTGGTTCTGGTTCTAGTTCTGGTTCTGCTCGAGGTTTCTGCCTGTTAAAAGGGAGTTTTTCCTTGCCACTGTCGCCCAGTGCTTGCTCATGGTGGGAATTGTTGGGTCTCTGTAAATAATATTATAAAGAGTACAGTCTAGACCTGCTCTATATGATAAAGTGCCCTGAAATAACTTGTGATTTGGCGCTATATAAATAAAACTGAATTGAATTGAATAATGTCACTTATTGTTGTTTTTTATGAAAAAAACACAAAGATTGAATTATTTTCTGTAGATTAAATGCTAGGGGGAATTTCAATTCAATTCAGTTTTATTTATATAGCGCCATATCATAACAAAGTTCTCTCAGGGCACTTTTTCGAATAGAGCAAGTCTAGACCAACTCTTTATATTTACAGAGACCCAACAGTTCCCACCATGAGCAAGCACTATGCGACAGTGGCAAGGAAAAACTCCCTTTAACAGGTAGAAACCTTGAGCAGAACCAGGCTCAAGGTGGGCGGTCATCTGCCTCGACCGGTTGGGTTGAAGGGGGAGGGGGGGAGCGGGAGAGAGAGAGCAGGAGGAGAGAGAACATACAGCAGCACAATACAGTTCCACATAGGGATGTAAGGCAATAGATATGGTAATGGCATTGATGTTAACACCAACAGAAACAACACTAAGAGCAACACTATAATAGCAATACTAATAACAAGAGCAACAACAGCAATAGCAGCAGCTGGCGCAGAGCAGGAGCACGGGGGCAGCAGGCGGCAGCAACCACAGACCCAGACTCTACAGCTCCGGAGGCAGAAATACCTGCAGAAAGCAACAGAAGGATAGAGAGAGAGAGGAGAGAAAGCACACAACTATGGGAAGAAGTTGAATTAATAACAAGCATTGATGGGATATGAGGGCGTACAGATGGAGAGGAAGAGGAGGAGAAAGGAGCTCAGTGCATCATAGGAAGTCCCCCGGCAGTCTAGGCCTATAGCAGCATAACTAAGGGGGGCTCAGGGGTCACCTGAGTCAGCCCTACTATAAGCTTTATCAAAGAGGAAAGTCTTAAGCCTACTCTTAAATGTGAGGAGGCTGTCCGCCTCCCGTACACAAACTGGGATCTGGTTCCACAGGAGAGGAGCTTGATAGCTGAAGGCTCTGGCTCCCATTCTACTTTTAGAGACTCTAGGAACCACAAGGAACCCTGCATTCTGGGAGCGCAGTGCTCTAGTGGGGTAATAGGGTACTATGAGCTCTTTAAGATATGATGGTGCCTGACCATTTAGGGCTTTGAAGGTGAGGAGAAGGATTTTAAATTCTATTCTGGATTTTACAGGGAGCCAGTGTAGAGAAGCTAATATTGGAGAAATATGATCTCTTTTTCTGGTTCTTGTCAGTAAACGTGCCGCAGCATTCTGGATCAGCTGGAGAGTCTTAAGGGACTTATTGGGGCAGCCTGATAATAGAGAGTTGCAATAGTCCAGCCTAGACGTAACAAATGCATGGACTAGTTTTTCTGCATCTTTTTGAGATAGGATGTGCCTGATTTTTGCAATGTTACGTAAATGAAAAAAGGCAGTTCTTGAAGTTTGTTTTATGTGGGAGTTAAAGGACATATCCTGATCAAAGATAACTCCAAGATTCCTTACGGTTTCGCTGGAGGCCAGGGCAATGCCATCTAGAGAAACTATATCTTTAGATAATGTGTTTCGAAGGTGTTCGGGGCCAAGTACAATAACTTCGGTTTTGTCTGAGTTTAACATCAGAAAATTGCAGGTCATCCAGGCCTTTATGTCCTTAAGGCATGCTTGAAGTTTAGCTAATTGATTGGTTTCATCTGGCTTGATCGATAAATATAATTGGGTATCATCTGCATAACAATTAAAATTTATGGAGTGCTTCCTAATAATATTGCCTAAAGGAAGCATATATAAGGTAAATAGAATTGGTCCAAGCACAGAACCTTGTGGAACTCCGTGACTAACTTTGGCGTGCATAGAGGATTCATTATTAACATGTACAAACTGATATCGATCTGATAAATAGGATTTAAACCAGCTTAGTGCAGTACCTTTAATGGCAATTAAATGTTCTAGTCTCTGTAATAGAATGTGATGGTCAATGGTATCGAATGCAGCACTAAGATCTAGTAAGACAAGTACAGAGACAAGTCCTTTGTCTGATGCAATTAGAAGGTAATTTGTAACTTTCACCAGTGCTGTCTCTGTGCTATGATGCACTCTAAATCCTGACTGAAAATCCTCAAACAGGTTGTTGTTGTGTAGAAAGTCACACAACTGATTGGCGACTGCTTTCTCAAGGATCTTAGAGAGAAAAGGAGGGTTAGATATAGGTCTATAATTTGACAAAATCCCTGGATCAAGAGTGGGCTTTTAAGAAGAGGCTTAATTACAGCTACTTTAAAGGACTGTGGCACATAGCCTTTTAATAAGGACAGATTGATCATATCTAGTAAATAAGTGCTAACTAAGGGTAAAATTTCTTTAAGCAGCCTAGTTGGGACGGGGTCTAAGAGACACGTTGATGGCTTAGATGAGGAAATCATGGAAGTTAGTTGATTACGGTTGATGGGAGAAAAGCAGTCTAAATGTACAGGTTTTACAGTTGTTTCTAAGGTTCCTGTGTTTGAAGATAAGTCAGTACCAACTGAGGGCAGGAGGTGCTGAATTTTGTCTGTAATAGTTAGAATCATTAAAGAAGCTCATAAAGTCATTACTACTGAGGTCTATAGGAATACATGGCTCAACAGAGCTGTGACTCTCTGTCAGCCTGGCTACAGTGCTGAACAGAAACCTGGGGTTGTTCTTATTTTCCTCTATTAATGATGAGTAGTAAGCTGCTCTGGCATTACGGAGGGCCTTCCTATAAATTTTAAGACTAACTTGCCAGGCTAAACGTGATTCTTCCAGATTGGTGGAACGCCAATTCCTTTCAAGTTTTCGCGATGTTTGTTTTAATTTGCGGGTTTGCGGGTTATACCATGGAGCTAACCTCCTCTATTTTATTATCTTCTTTTTTAGAGGGGCGATAGAGTCGAGTGTTATTCGTAGTGAGCCTGCAGCACTATCAACAAGATGATCAATTTGGGAGGGACTAAAGTTAGCATAGGAGTCATCTGTTACATTGAGACATGGAACTGAATTTAATGCCGATGGAATCACTTCCTTAAATTTAGCTACAGCACTATCAGATAGACATCTAGTGTAGGAATGTTTGCCTAATGGCGTGTAGTCCAGTAATAGGAATTCAAAAGTTAATAAAAAATGGTCTGATAAAAAAGAATTCTGTGGAAAGACTATTAGATGTTCAATTTCAATGCCATAAACAAGAACAAGGTCGAGGGTGTGGTTAAAACAGTGAGTGGGTTTATGTACTCTGACAGAAGCCAATTGAGTCTAATAATGAGATAAACGCAGCGCTAAGGATATCATTTTCTACATGCACATGAATATTAAAATCACCTACAATAATTATTTTATCTGTTTTAAGGACTAAACCTGATAAGAACTCTGAGAATTCAGATAAAAATTCAGAGTACGGTCCAGGAGCTCGGTACACTATAACAAATAGAATTGGCTGTAGTGTTTTCCAGGTTGGGTGTGAAAGGCTAAGAACAAGGCTTTCGAACGAGTTATAATTTAATTTAGGTTTAGGTTTGATTAATAGGCTTGAGTCGAAGATGGCTGCAACTCCACCTCCTCGGCCTGTGCCTCGAGGAATGTGAGTATTAATGTGACTGGGGGGAGTGGATTCATTTAGGCTAACATATTCACCGTGACACAGCCAGGTTTCAGTGAGACAAAATAAATCAATATTATGATCTGATATTAGATCGTTTACTAGAACAGCTTTAGATTAGAGAGATCTGATGTTTAAGAGTCCACATTTAATTCTCCTATTTTGTTGTACTGTTGCAGTGGAGGTTTTACTTTTTATTAGGTTTTTATGTGTAACTCCTCTTCTGTTTACTTTGGATTTAAATAATTTAAGTGGTGGGGGGGCAGACAACCAGATTTCTAGATATGAGAGCGGCTCCATCCAAAGTGGGATGAATGCCATCTCTCCTAATCAGACCAGGTCTTCTCCAGAAAGTCCGCCAATTATCTACAAAGCCCACATCATTACCTGGACACCACCTCCATCACCACCATATAATTTCTTTATATCTTTTTACACTCTGGGATATGTCAATGATTAGCCACAACATTGTGTTTGTTGCTTTATTTCGAGATCTCAGCCATTACTTTGATGAGTACAATGTTATCGTAACCGACAGCACCAGCGGCTGGAGCTACAGAAATAAAAACAAAGTTGCATCCGGGCTCTTGAAGATAGTTCAAATTCTGCTTTTGTCTCTTACGTTTCTACATATGGAATTGACATAACTCCACACATTATATTATATTATATATTATATGGTACACAAGGAAACTGGGGTTTACATAAATGTTAAACGTGGATAATGGCTCTTGCACAAAAGACCTTGAACTTCAGCATTAATCTCTTGGTTCTGTTCAATCACAAAGCTTCTTCCTTATTATATTATTATTATTATCATCATCATTATTATTAATTTCATTTATTATTTTTAATTAAGGGTTTATTCAATTGTTTAGTTATTTATTTTTTGTGTCTCATAGGGAGTGGAGAATATGAAAGATCATCTGTTTGTTGCTCCACTCTCTGTGTAGGAGTCTCCCCTGCAGCTTTTGAGACAGTTTTGCATTTTTCTCTCAGGTTTTGATCAATCTCTCTTTCTAGACAAAAGGGAAACAATGGATGTTCATCTCTGTTGCAGTGCCAAATTGTGGTTTATACTGATATGACAAGCGTCACTTGCTAAGTGTTGTATGTTGTGTTGCGACACGTATGAAATTTCAACATATTTGCATCTATGGAATAACAAATATTGGGTTTAATATTTTAGTCCAGAAATCCTGGAGGTACCTTTATTATTCATGCATCCTCCAGCAGTGGTTCCTGCAACCCATCTGCCCTCGTAGATGGAGGTCTTCCAGCGATGAGAGGGGTTTCCATCAAAGAAGTCAGGATACAGGGAGCAGATGTCAAGATCTGCATAGAACTTACATAAGTCTTCCAGGGTCATCCTGTTGACATCAGTACAAGATTCAAAAACAAAAAGTTGGGGTTGAGTTGGGGTAAGAGGTGCAGATGAAATGAAGTCTTATATTCACAAACACAGCAAACGTACCTGTCTTAATATATGACAAGAAAAGCTACTTGACGACTAACAGCTCCCTCTGTGTATTTGTGAATTAGTGAGTTTGTGAGGGAGCGACAAGCAAGCCAGTTCAACAAGGTGCTTTGTGTCTGACAATGTTCTGAACAGTCATTCTTTCCAACACAGTGTGCCTGTTTCACCTTGCATCACACAAAAATCACGAGTATATTCTAGCCACCACAGTGAAATGTGTTTCAAATATAAAAACTGTCAATAACACTTTAGATTAAAAAAATGCCTTCAGTAAGAATTAGTTCCCACATTGTTACCCCCTTATTCCCTAACTTCACATCTTGTTCCCTTGTATGTATCAATACATACTGTACTGGTACACACAAAATTACACTGTAAATTGGGAAGAATTCTGCTGCGGCCGTAATCTAAAGCGTTTCCAAGGTGTCTCGATTTCTTGAATATAGAATAATGTATGTTTTATTTTATAATGCTGCATAACTAGTCTTCTATTTGTTGCCATTGTAAAGCATTGTGAATATCTTACGTTTTATTAATACATTACACTTTAAATATCCACTGTTTTGTAGTTGTTACTGTGTAGGTGTGAAAAAAATTCAAATGCTTAGCAAAGTTTCTTACATTTGATTACATGTGCTTACCAAAACTCTCCATCATCAGCCACTGAAAGGCACATGTCACGATCTTGAGCACTCACGGTTTTCCACAGAGACGACCTTGAAGACATTTTGTCATTTAAGTAAGAGAGGAGACAACATTTTATTATCAGTTTTCAGCATTCACCCAACATGTATGCAAATTCAGTGCAGGTGGTATTTTCTGTGGATGAAAAGCTGGCAAAACCAGTTTAAAATCACCAGGCTGATTTTCAGAAGACAGTTTTAACAGGCTTCTCTTACAGGAATGTACAGTTAATGCCACTGAAGTGGTTATATTTCAAAAAAGCAAAAGACCCCTGATGGTTGTTAGCAACCTGTTGACTTTCAGCTAAAAGTAGATGTGAAAAGTGGTGAAATGCATCCCTAAGAAAAGTTGTGCGTTAGTGTGTGTGACAATAAATACATGTTCATTTATTTTGTCATTGGAAAATTGCCATGTCTTTGTGAAACAGTCACTGAGTGGGAGTCGTTCTCACCGATCACTCCAGTCTCCGTTCCACTCTCCTTTTCCCCAGGGGTTCCACAAACGCACCAGGTTTACTAGTTGCCCTTGGCTCATCATCTGACCATCATGGGAGACAGCACCATTGTTATGTGCCATGAATGTAAAAATACATTTTTCCATAAATTATTTGCGAAGGTACAGTTTAGTAGAAGCTTGAAAACATGACTGCTGGCTGTTGGTAATATAGTTTTGATCACTATCAGAAAAGTGTTCACTTCCAAGTGTAATTGTTCACCTGTTTCACACCCGTGACAGTGTAGGCATGACCTTGGACCAATCCATTTGGCAATACAGTGTTGGCAAGTGTCTCCTACAAACATTCACAGGAACACAATCAGCAAACAGAAACTACACACCTACAAAATAAATAAGGAATTAATCAAAACAGTTACAAGAATCATCAGATAATACAGCTGTAAAATCACCCAGGGGAATGTAGGACTGCAGTTTGAGTGCAGTTTGCAGATCATTCCATTTAAAAAGGTGCATAATGCCTGAAACCAGTTCTGCCAACATTAGTGTGGACATGAGGGATGTCTAAGGTTAAGTAGTTACTGGATCGTGTACTGTAGTTATTAGATTTAAGTGAGATAAGAGATGTGAGGTAGTTTGAAGCTTCAGCAGCAGAGCTTCATAAATGAATATCATGAGATGGCTTTTTCTTCTTGACTGTAAGGAAGTTCATCCAACAGTGTGATACAGAGAACAATGATGAGTATTAAATGTGTCATTTGTTATAAAGCGTAGTGCACTATGATACACAGGGTGTAACTGCTGAAGTGTTGATGGGGTAGCATGACAATACAGCATGTCTCCATAGTTGAGGACAGACATGAAGGTTGACTGCACAATAGTTTTACAGTTGGAAGAAGACAGACATCCTTTAATTCTACACAAGAAGCCTAGTTTGATTTTTTATTTTTGAGTCCAACACTGGACTCTTGAATCTTGAATGACAGTCTGCTGTCAAGCCAAATTCCTAAGTATTTGTATGACTCAGCAAGAGTAATATGGGTGCCATCTAAGGTTTTAATGGCAGGATAGTCAGAGTCAGTGGTGGAGATGGAAAACACCATGTACTTGGTCTTTTTTTGCATTTAAAACTAGCCTGTGATTAAGGAGTGATAACTGGAAAGCATCAAAGGCAGACTGAAGATGAGACAGGGCTTGGGCTGGGGTGGAGCCAGGGGCATATAAAACTGTATCATCAGCAAAAAAATGGAAGTTGAAGTATTGTTGTTAGAATTATTATTTATGTATAAAGTAAACAGCAATGGACCAAGAATAGACCCCTGTGGCACCCCATTTCTGATGGTAAGAAGGCTTGACTGACTACCATCAGCAGCAACAGTCTGAGTTCTCTCTCTAAGGTAAGAGTGGAACCAATTTAGCATGGCTTCATCTAGACCTATAGACTGTAGTTTGTGGAGTATAGGATTTTATGATCGATGGTATCAAATGCTTTTGAGATAGAGAATTAAGACAGAAAGTTTAGATATTGGATGTTAGTTGTTGAGATCGGAGATATCACCACTTCTGCGTAAAGGTTTGGTTGAAAATATGTGCTAAATGTGGACAGGGGCCACTTAGATGAAGAAGATATGGGTCAAGATTATATGCACCAGTGTTATTGGATGGTTTTAACCTAAGCAGAGCTTTGTAAACATCTGCACTGCTTACCAAACTAAGAAAAGATTTGCAGTCGGAAGAAATTGAGGTATTGGGGACTCCCTGTGCTATACAGATATGGTTATTGTCAACAGTTGAGTCTGCAGGCACATTAAATAAAAGACCAGAGGAGAGGAAATGTTGATTAAAAGCTTCAAACATGGATGATCTATCGGTAATATGACCAGATACTTTGAGGTGATTTGAGGTGAGTCCGTGATTCGTTCTTAAGAGATGCTATAGTGTTCCAAAATTTAGTGAAACTATCACAGGCAGAGAGAGCTGACTGATAATACTGGATTAAAGTGTGTGACAGCAGCCTATAAATCATTTTCATGTGTCCGTAACAATGAAAAGGGTTGCTAATGGCTAAATTATGAGCTAAAGCTAAGATCTGGATTAGCTTAAAGCAATATTTCGGTATTTTGGGGAAAGCTTATTCGCTTTCTTGCCAAGTGTTAGATGGGAAGATACACCACTCTCATGACTGTACAGTTAATGTGAAGCTACAGCCGACAGCTGATGCTAGCTTAGCTTAGCACAAAGACTGGAAATGGGAGGCTCTTCACCATGGATGTATAAGAACTGGATACCTGACTTCAAGATGGCGCCCTTTCATTTGAACTGAATTTGAAGCCAAAAATGTTTTCTAGCCTACTGATGCATTTGGCTGTCTGCGTCGGTCACATGACCTTCACTTTACAGGTTGCAGCGGTCGGACGAGAGTGTTCCCGAGAGCGAGACAGCTAGCCTTGTCTCTGTCTGCAGGGAACAAAAGTCTTTGTGCTAAGCTAAGCTAAACAGCTGATGGCCGTAGCTTCATATCTAATAGACACATATGACAGTGGAAAGATCTTCTCATCTAACTCTCAGCAAGAAAACTTTCCTTTTCATGATTTCAGTGTCAGACCTGTTAAGCATGTCTGTAATCCAGCAGGACGAATATGAGCCCATTATCATTTCTCCACATTTCAAGAGACAAGCTTGCTCTGCTTATATGGATGCATTGAATCTAAAAGATTAGCTAGCTTTTTTTGCCTCCAGTGCAGCTCTTCGCTTGAGAAATATAACTGAAATTTCAACCTGTCTTTTTGTTCACACTGAAGTTTAGTTTGTTGTTGAGCATCCCTCTAAATAGTCTATGTGCACAAAATAGATTTTCTTTTAAAACAGCCAGTGTTGGTTTGGTGTGGTATATTTAAACTTACCCCTTGAAATGTACCACAGCTCATCAATGCCTTAGATAGGCCAGCTCTGTACATCAGCTCCCACAGGTTTGGAGGGGGGTCTGACAGCTGAATACACATGTGAACACCACCAGTGAAGTCCATCATAGCCTCTGAAGGAGATCCAGCATACATGTCGGCATAGGAACCACACACCCTGACACAGGTGGATGTGGTATTATTTTCAGATACTTCAGAAATAATACAAAACTCATGCTACGAAAACACATTTTTGTGAAACAATGTACTTTTCTTGTCATACTTGGCGTAGGCTTTCTCCAGCAGAGCAGGCCAGAACTCATTTGGGTCTTTGGAATGAACGAAGATTAGTCTCCGATTGATTGTTGGTAGCTTGTCATCAATGACGACATCCATCCACTTTCCAAATCTCCAGAACTGAATGGTTAAAAAAGAAGAAGAAGTAGTTCTGTGCCAATATGTTGTGCCAAAAATATTTCTTTTTCACATTGTTATTCATAATAAATGATGAATTTCAGCGAATACATTTTCCAAAATGTACAGTGAAATCCACAAGAACTTGGAAAGTGACACATATTTTTGTTGTTTTGGCTCTGTACTCCAGAACAATGGATGAAAAAGTGACTGTGAGGTTAAATTGCTGACTGGCAGCTTTAATTTGAGAAACAAACACAGTTATGTTTACATTCAATGTTTCTTACTATTGTGTGTATCTGTGAGGTCTAACAAATGTGTTGAATGCAGTTACTTTCCTCATAAAACACTCACTCGTTTATGCTAGTAGAGCATTAAATGCAAATGTGCTAAACTCATTTATCATATTTAATCATAAATCACATTTAATGATGAGGGAATCTCCACACAACAGCCAACTCGTGGCTCAAACCTGTGCCTCAACAAACGTAATGTTTAGACATGCTGATGAAGACATGCTGTAAAAGTCAGTCACTGCACTTAACTATACCTCATCACTCCAGATCCTGTCATCATATTAATATGGTTTCAAGTATTTTGGAGTCAATGCCTGGCTGAAGTCTACAACCCACAGACATCAGCAGGTAGTGTTACAGTTCTCTTGTTTCAGTTGCTTTTTGTGTTCAGTCTGGTATTTAAGTGACATGCTCAGCTTTCATTCTTAAACTTGAAAACAGCAACAATCTCACCCAGTTGTTCCACGTCAACTGAGGAAACTCCATCTGCTGATGAAGATCGTGTGATGTGATGAAAAGCAGAACAGCTATTAAACAGACTTTGAGGTGAAATTGTTTTGTCAGCTCATATTGTTTCATTTGCTAGAGCAAAGTCCAAAACACAAGAAAGTGTGAAGGTCCAATTACTTACTTAATGACTTATGGAGTGCACTGTGCATACATCCTTTTGAAATGAAATTCAAATTCTTTCATAAATTATGATGGCATTGAATTGCATCACATGCATCAATCAAACTCACTAGAATTCAATCAGTGTTCAATGAAAATATACCACTAAAAAATAACAACATGCTGTGCTGTTATTACTGTATTTACCCTGAAGTGGAACAGCCCGCAGTAGTTCACATCAAATGTTTGCTCAAGAGGAACAACTTGCCCAAAGACGTCATTCTGGAACGTCAGAGCTCCGACAGACGCAACAAACCAGCAGTCTCCTGAGTAAAATAAAAGGTCGAGTTGTCAGAAAGACAAGAAGGCACAACAGTAAAATATTATGACTGAAGAAATTTCCTTACCAAGATCACCTTGACCAAAGTCAAACCTGGAGACCCCATCAAGTACGAAGGATGGATTAGGAGCAATTTCCTGGAACAGAATGAGTGTTAACCAGTCAAAAACGAGTTTAAAGGATAGGTTCACATTTTTTCGAGTCTATCTTAATACAATACTTACATGCCCATAAGGTAAGGACATTGAAATATTTATTGGTTACTGTAATTATTCCTACTATTCATACTGGCAATGAAGAGATCCCCTCCTAGCACATCTCCAATGTAACATGCATGGTTTTAAAGGGGTGGCCAGTGCCACCCCTAAAATCTGATTGGCCACCCCAGATGCCACCCCAAAATTTCTGCCACGTCATTGGCTTCCACCTCGCTGTGGGGTGGGTGTTTGGCCAACAAGTTTGTTTCTATCTTCTTTCTTAATTCTCTATCTCGATTTCTGTTAAATCGATTTATTTTGCAGTATGCTAGGCCAGGCTTAGTCAGTTTCCAGTTTTGAAAAGCAGAAGTAAACAATAGTACGGCTAACGGCAAACCACCGCAATTGTGTAGCATCCTCTTAAGCTCTGAAAACGAAAAGTAATAACTGTAGCCTTGTCACAATTTCTGCTTGCACATGATTAAATTAGAAAAATAAGTGATACTTGTGTAGATATTCCTCCCTGTCAACCACTGATGCGGTAGTGTTGCTGTCCAACAATGGTGACCGTGTAAATAAAGTTGAAAAAACAAAAAAAAACAAAAACAACAACAAAACAATGGTGACCGTTCCACCGCTTTGCATTGTGGGCCGAAGTAACCCAATCAGTACAATATCTGGGTATTTCTGGCATACTGCAGATTTTGCTTTTGTTTGCATACTGCATACTACATGCTACATTTTGGCCAAATCAGTACATACTGATAGCATAGTAGGTGGTTTCGAAAGCAACCTATGCATGTATGGTCTACCTGTACCCTGTACATCTGGTCTGTCCCTCTTTGCCTTTAAGAGGAGAGTTGTTTTTCTATTGGCGGAACATAAAGGACTTGTCTCTGTACTTGTCTTACTAGATCTTAGTGCTGCATTCGATACCATTGACCATCACATTCTATTACAGAGACTAGAACATTTAATTGGCATTAAGGGTACTGCACTAAGCTGGTTTGAATCCTATTTATCAGATCGATATCAGTTTGTACATGTTAACGATGAATCCTCTATGCACGCCAAAGTCAGTCACGGAGTTCCACAAGGTTCTGTGCTTGGACCAATTCTATTTACCTTGTATACGCTTCCTTTAGGCAATATTATTAGGAAGCACTCCATAAATTTTCATTGTTATGCAGATGATACCCAATTATATTTATCGATCAAGCCAGATGAAACCAATCAATTAGCTAAACTTCAAGCATGCCTTAAGGACATAAAAACCTGGATGACCTGTAATTTTCTGATGTTAAACTCAGACAAAACCGAAGTTATTGTACTTGGCCCCGAACACCTTCGAAACACATTATCTAAAGATATAGTTTCTCTAGATGGCATTGCCCTGGCCTCCAGTGACGCCGTAAGGAATCTTGGAGTTATCTTTGATCAGGATATGTCCTTTAACTCCCACATAAAACAAACTTCAAGAACTGCCTTTTTTCATTTACGTAACATTGCAAAAATCAGGCACATCCTATCTCAAAAAGATGCAGAAAACTAGTCCATGCATTTGTTACGTCTAGGCTGGACTATTGCAACTCTCTATTATCAGGCTGCCCCAATAAGTCCCTTAAGACTCTCCAGCTGATTCAGAATGCTGCGGCACGTTTACTGACAAGAACCAGAAAAAGAGAACATATTTCTCCAATATTAGCTTCTCTACACTGGCTCCCTGTAAAATCCAGAATAGAATTTAAAAATCCTTCTCCTCACCTTCAAAGCCCTAAATAGTCAGGCACCATCATATCTTAAAGAGCTCATAGTACCCTATTACCCCACTAGAGCACTGCGCTCCCAGAATGCAGGGTTCCTTGTGGTTCCTAGAGTCTCTAAAGTAGAATGGGAGCCAGAGCCTTCAGCTATCAAGCTCCTCTCCTGTGGAACCAGATCCCAGTTTGTGTATGGGAGGCGGACAACCTCCTCACATTTAAGAGTAGGCTTAAGACTTTCCTCTTTGATAAAGCTTATAGTAGGGCTGACTCAGGTGACCCCTGAGCCACCCCTTAGTTATGCTGCTATAAGCCTAGACTGCCGGGGGACTTCCTATGATGCACTGAGCTCCTTTCTCCTCCTCTCCCTCTCCATCTGTACGGCCTCATATCCCATCAATGCTTGTTATTAATTCAACTTCTTCCCGTAGTTGTGTGCTTTCTCTCCTCTCTCTCTCTCTCTCTCCCCTTCTGTTGCTTTCTGCAGGTGTTTCTGCCTCTGGAGCTGTGGAGTCTGGGTCTGTGGTTGCTGCCGCCTGCTGCCCCGTGCTCCTGCTCTGCACCCGCTGATGCTATTGCTGTTGTTGCTGTTATTAGTATTGCTATTATAATGTTGCTCTTAGTGTTGTTTCTGTTGGTGTTAACATCAATGCCATTACCATATCTATGCTGTATTGAGCTGCTGTATGTTCTCTTTCCTCCTGCTCTCTCTCTCCCGCTCCCCCCCTCTCCCTTCAACCCAACCGGTCGAGGCAGATGACCACCCACCTTGAGCCTGGTTCTGCTCGAGGTTTCTACCTGTTAAAAGGGAGTTTTTCCTTGCCACTGTCGCATAGTGCTTGCTCATGGTGGGAACTGTTGGGTCTCTGTAAATATAAAGAGTCGGTCTAGACCTGCTCTATTCGAAAAAGTGCCCTGAGATAACTTTGTTATGATATGGCGCTATATAAATAAAACTGAATTGAATAAAACTGAATTGAATTAAATCAAACGAAACTCCACTCTCTGCAGCAACACAAACATGTGCAAGCACCGCGACCCCAGCAGGACACAACTTTTCAATGGAACATTACAGTGCAGTTTACAAATGGTAAGTGCAATTTATAAGCCTCTAAACTGTTTCGCTCTCGGCAGCTCTGCTGCTCAAGAAAAAAGAGTAAAAACTGGCAACAGACAGTATGAAAATTATCTTGAGTTATTTGGACTAGCCCTCAACCCGAGAGCATGATCTGCAGTGAAAAGTTATGTTGGCTAACTTCACTAATGCAAACAATGCTACAAAGTAAGCTGCTTCCACATATAACGTTAGCTGAGCAGCATCTCTCTCTCGATTATGATTATTACAGGTGCTGGTAATATGAACATGCCACTTGTTTAATCCAGATAAGAGATAAATATAAATACTGTACAATATCTGCACTTGTTAATCAGATGCCTATTACTTCCACATAGAAGTGCTGCAGTGCAGTTTCTGCAATCTCTGATTGCACATCAACAAGGCATCGTTTTCTTACTGCATCAGTCATAGGCCTTGATATCATCCCCAAATGATAACATACTGTAAATTGGTTTATGTTGGTGTACCATGGCAGGGATTACCTAACACCTTGCAGTTTGTCCTGCAGAACAAAGTTAATGACTTTAACGGCCTTAAATATGGTTTTTTATTCTTTATCCAAACACATCCAGGCTAATTGTCTTATTATATCAGTATATGTTATAATGTATGGTATACTATACAGTATAATTCAGATTAGTCATTTTGAGTTAATTTAGTGAAAGATAGAACCCAGGGTTTGCATAATGCATTTTTGTTTTGTGATTTGCTTAGAGCATTTGACTACTTAATAGCCTTAACTTTTGTAAATGAGCTCAGAAAAGGCTCTATTTATTTGTCATTGTTAATGTTAGCCTACTTGACTATAAAGGTTCTGCAAAATAGGAGACTGACCATCAACAGTTATGTGTATGCATGTAGCCTTTTAATTTATGTTTTAGCCTAATATTAGCACGATTTTAATGCATATAAAAAAATTCAGCATGCTGGGCACGCACATTTACAGCCCATTGTGGCCATCTCTAGGCATTCCTTTGCCACCCCTGGGCCACCCCATTTCCTAGAACTGCCACTGCAATGTCATGCTGTGTTTGCCGGGAATTGCTGCCTGCTTCCATTCAGCGCCCATGTTAATTAATTGGGCTGTTCACACAGGAGGCGCCGCGCTGCGCAGCAGAGCTCCGCGGCCGACTCGCTCTGGCGTCTGTATTTTTCTCCACCTGCCGCGAGCGAATCTGGCACGAAAACACATTATAAAGGATATAAATGATGTATTATACATGACATAAATGATCTGATGCTGATAAATGATAGACTATGCACCCTGCTTGCCAACCCTTTTGATTTTCCTGCCCTTCTGTGTTTTTTAAATTAGTACTTATTCCTCAGTTGTGCCTAAACAGAGCGAGAGATGAGCAGACACACACCCAAGCAGCAGAGAGAGAAAGAGAGAGAGAGAGAGAAAACAAGTTGATCCTAGAAGTGGAGGAGCACCGGGAGTTGTATGATCCGCAGCACATAACAGCAATAAGATCAGCCTTAGAAAAGAGCAGAGGAGCAGGATCGCTTGATGCGCTTCTGATGTGAACAGCCAGGCTAGCTGCTTGAGCTAGAATGAGCATATCGTGGCGCTTCGCGGCGCGTCCGCCTCATATGTGAACCCAGCATAAGAGTTTGGGGACAAAATCCACAGCCTTCATTTCATACACAAAGTTGCATTCCTAAATTCAGCTGAAGCTAATGTGAGGCTTCAGCAGTCTGAGTTAGCCAAATCAAGTCCACATCCTCCAGAGTTCCAGTCTTTTTAGTACAAAAATGCATCTTTGTGTTTCTATCCCTCCACCGCAGCACAGCAAGGAAGTGAACTAACCGAACTGCAAAGAATACTGGTGGTGAAGCATTTACTTAAAGGCCAATATAGAGAGGAAGAACCTTTAGCGCAATTATAATGACTATTGAATTGCACAAATGCACAAACTGTCAATACAGTAAGGGACTGTACGAAAACGATTGGGGTGGGATGGTGGAGTCAGTCTTCCCTGAGATTTATTGTGGAAATAAACCCCAAATACATACATTGTAATAGAACAGATAGTTTCATACTTTGCAATATGGAGAGGACTATACTCATATCTCTGTATTTCTTATCTTTTACTTAATTAAAAATAGCAATACCACTCTGCAAAAATACTCTGTTACAAGTAAAAGTCCTACATTCAAGATTTCACTTAAGTAAAAGTACAAAAGTATTACCAGAAAAATGTTCTTAAAGTACTTGTTGGGCAGAATGGTCCCTTTTAGAGAGTTACATCGTTATATATATCATAGTTTTAGAATATTATTACTGATGTTTTAACAAGTAAGCAGCATTTTAATGTTGGTGGAGGTGGGGCACATTTTAACTACTTTATATACAGTTGGATAGTTGGGGGGGGGGGCAATGACAATGAAAAAGGGCAATTTTGCCAACTCATACCAATCCTAAACCTCTGTGTTTAATTTGCCAAGTGACAATTGCTGTATGCAAGGTTGCTAATATCAGGCGCCATCACGAGTTCAAACATACTAGCTTCAGTGCAGCGTTCTCGTCTGGTAGCATCACAAGATATCTGATAAACATTATTAATGTTTGTTTATTAACTGGCCCCCAGCCTCCTGTCAGAAGTGCACTTGCAGAAGTGGTCCCCAGGCAAAGCAAGCTGAGTGTCCCTGTTCTAGACCGTTGGGCAGGTTGAGTCTGAATGCAGAAACTCGTTGTGAGTTTAAAGTGCTAAACACTGAATCACTGAAAGATGCTAGGTTTACAAATTACATGCTTGAATTACATTAACATTTAGTGTGAGGGATCTTCTTCCAAAACACTCACCGCTGGTCTCAGCCACACCACACGGGCCAGGTCAGAAGACCATGGTAAACCTTTGCCAATGGAGTTCCTGTCAGGGGGGAACATCTTGTCTATGTACTTTTCTCTTCGGATGAGACAATACTGTTTCAGCTGCTGGAAGTCTTGGCTGAGGAACTTCTCAGGGTTGCTGATGGTCCCATAACCGTCTTGCCTGCGACGAGCCTCCAAGATGTTCAGACACACACCGGGAGGAGGCATTGCTGCAGTGTTTGGGCTCTGGACAATGAGATCCAGAACCATTTTGACTTTTACAGTAATACAAATTAAATAATACATACAAATCTGAGAAATTCACATACAGTAAAAGTATACGGTTTTGGTCCACCACAAGCTGCCAGAACAGTCTGTGGATCTCTGGTGAGGGATGAACACTGTTCTTCCAAAATATATCCACTATACAAATCAGCTTGTTTTGACTTGTGTCATTTGCTGTCTATCATGTTGCTCCAAAAGCTCAGGTTGAGGTCAGGGCCAGTATTCATGAAACTTCTATGTATTACACTTGAATGCTATAAAGAGCAAAGTTAGGAGTAAAAACATTCTTCAATGAGTGTGAGCAACAAGAGCCATTTTATTAAGCAACTTACACCTAGTTAAGTGCAGTCTAAGAGTAATTAGTCAAGTGATCACATGACTAATTACATATATGCTTAGAGCAAGAATAACCAGTTACATTATTTTGTAAAAACATGGAATTTTCTTTTTAAAGTTTGTTTTATTTGCCCGAAATCCCTGACATCTCCAGTAGAATTTAACATTTAATATATAAATAGGGATGAGATAATAGGAAATTGGCTGGAAATGATCAAAAAGAAAACAAAAATGTAGCATGGAAACAAATTCTGCTGCCGGTAGATGAAGTACCACATTGCCACATTGACAAGTGCAGACAATGAAGATGAAAGTAACTGCAAATTAAATCAGTGCCAGCTTTATTCTTGTTGTTTGCACCTATAAAAATGATAAAATATTGTGTAACATCCTATCAAATGCACAAATCAAATGCAAATAATAGGCTAAAAATACCCTATTTTGAAATATACATATTGCTTCTCTTAACAAGTTAATCATTATGACCAATAATATTTCTCAGAACTTCTCTTTTTGTACTGCAGCCATGTAGCATCTTTTCTTAAGCAACTTAACAGACCTCTGGAGCTCTTTTAAATCCAAGAGTATTTTTAAGTCATAAGAAATCTGATAATTAGCTTTAATTCTTAAGTTTTGTGAGCAGAGATTTTTACTGTTATCCAAGATTTCCCCTTTGACATGATACCATTCAGTGACCCTGTGTGCTCTGTATGGAAACATCTGCATTTGATCTTTTTCTCCACTCATTTATTCTGGTTTTTCCTTTCATTTGTCACTCGTTTGTATAAGATACATACTAAAACTTTAAAAAGACTATGAACCATGCAAAAACTACTGCAGTCCGATAGAAAAAATATTATTCCTCTAATTTAAAAAACATATTATTATTAATATTTGACCTCCTATGTATACTATTGACTTCCTAAATAGTATATTAATTTACTAAATATATGTAAACTAGAGCATGTTAACATGGGCTGCATGGATTCCTGCAGCAAAATGTCCTGCAGTCTATAGCCTGACAATATGCAGCAAGCTGCTAAATTGCAAAGTCTGAATCAGTCAATACACTTTTGAAGACCTTACCTCAACAGCTCGAGAGAGAAGAGGTGGGTGGATGAATGTGAGAGTGGAGAGGCTTTGTCTCTTATATAATGCCTGTAAACGCCTGAGGCTGCCACCGTTGGTAAGGTGTTTTTGTGTCTCTTAACAAGAATTGAATGTATCTTTGAACAAACCCTGCCTCTGGTCACCTGCAGTGCAATCTTGTACTGCTGTAAGCTACTGTATGACAAACAGTCAGAGAGAGAGAGAGAGAGAGAGAGAGAGAGAGAGAGAGTTTCACTTTCTGAAACAGACTTGACCTTGTTTATGTGTTTATTATATGCGCATTTATCTCCAGAGCACTAAAGTGGTTGTCAATGATTAGTCAAGACATAAAGCTCAGTAGTATAGCTGTCACTGCCATCTGGCTGTGTATCTTGTTATTAAACTAAGAGCAAACTCAGGCTGTCGGCTGCCTGTGTTTACAAAAGGTTTGATACTGTGATTAAAGTCAGGTCCGTTTACCTTTACATGAACTTTTGATACCCTGTGATTGAGTATCTGTGATGCCATTAATAAACCAAAATTAGTATCAGCCAGTAAGTAAGGATGCAGCCGGCAGCTGTCCTCTTTGACTTAGCAGTGATTGATTTCATCGGTACACAGGACAGAACTGATGATAGTGATGGTTATTTGTGAATGTTGCATTATTTATTTCTTACATCAAAATCTATAATCCATGATAAATAATCTTCCAATATATCCATAATCGTGTGTGTTTGTGTGTGTGTCAGATGTACGCAGCAAGATTGTTAACAGTGTCAACTTAATATTAGTCTACTAACTGTCAGAGATCATGTGATGTTTGAACAGCCGCTCCAAAAATCTTCATTCAAGAGTTGTCATTTCCAAAAAATGATCAATTTAAAATCAACACTTACACTGAAAAATGTCCTGTTTAATGTGAATTGGGCTGTATTTTGAAACGGCATAGGATCGACGAAGTTAAGATCAACATTTGATGCTTGTGGGAAAAAATAGGTCACAGTAGCATACCCAGCTAAAAACGTTCTGAGAACATTACCATGCAATGTTCTGGTAATGTTCTCAGTGGGATGTTTTTTGTTTTTTTTTTTGTTCCTAGAATGTTCTGCTCAAAGGTACGATAACGGTCTCTAAAAACATTCTTAAAATGTTTTTGATAACATTGTCAGAACATTATGCCCTAACATTCTTCAAATGTCAAGTTTTTTTAATGTTCCCAGAATGTTATTATTTTAGAGTAGGATAACGTGCTTTAAAAACATTATACAAATGTTTTATGGTAACATTCTTAAAATGTATGAACCACTCAGCTGAAACTTCCCAAATCAAGTCAACATTCTCAAACCCCACATTTCAGTGTGTACCACTATAGCCTATTTGGAAAAAGTGACTGTGTCTTTAATCTTTAAAACAACAGGAAGAACCGATAAAGTAATTGTAGCGTGCTTCCTGCTACCCCGGGCCCGTCAACAGGGACACACACACACAATTTGATTATACGAACCACTCTGGTTCCTTTATTGGTAACTGTTCGTTTGTTTGCTCGCTCGTTCGTTCGTTCGTTCGCTCGCTCGCTCGCTCTGGCTGCCGTGGCTCCCCTGCTCGGTGTCGTCGTCGCGGTCCGCCCTCCACCACCTCAGGGCTGCTGCTCCTGATAAGCACAGAGATAATCAGCTGATGCGCTGCACCTGCGTCTCCCCGGGCAACCCGCCCTGAGCTCCTGAGCCACTCCTCCACTTCTCCCTCTCTGCAGCCACGCTCCAACCACGCCCCACCACCACAGTAATATTTGTCTGTTTTCTATTTATGTGGTGTTGCACCGCTGCTGAATAACGCGGGATAGATTGCAGGTCTACCGAAGTAATAATAGGCTACATCACTCACCGCTGTCGCTGTCATCAAGAGTTCTCCATTGCATGTTATTGCAGCAGAGAACGACAACACCTGTTACGCCCCCCCCCCTTAGGCGGCCCTATGGGGCGAACAGCCACTCCACCACTGACCCAAATCAACCACAGAGAAACACCTTTACAACAACCAAAGCCATGGGATTTATTAACATGAAGACATACAAACAACCAATTAAACTATAAAACACAAGTCAAAACTCAACAGCAACACAAAATCCCAGACTGAGAGGCAGCAAGACCTGGAGTCCCCACGTCAGATGCCTCTCTCAACAATCAAGATTTAGCACACCTGGGCAGAGCTAGGGACAATACATCCTCAAAACATCCTTACGATGTTGCAGGCAAAATGTTCTACCTTTGTTAAGATATCACATTACAGGAATGTTTATTAAAAAAGAACGTTCTGTCATCTCAGGCCTGAAAACATTTTTAGAATGTTGTTTTGAGAATGTTCTTCCTTTCTTATCATGTAACATTTTGGCAATGTTTTATAAAAGAATATTCTATAATCTGCCATCTCCATAACGTCCCCAAAACATCCTTAGAATGTTGCATTTAGAACGTTATGTCTTAGTTAACATTTAATCTTAAGGGAACATTATTTGAAATGATAAACATCAATAAAACATTCTTTGAACATTAGATTAAAACGTTTTCTTTAAAACATTATTAGAACTTGTAGTTAGCCAATGTTGTGGGAACGTTTCCTGCTAGCTGGGATACTTATACAAACATGCCCTATCTTGGTGTACTGTATGCTTTTTCTGCATCACGTGTTGCTGTTAAATACCTTGATGATTGTTCTCATTTTTGTGCTAAGCATATCAAAATGAATCATAGCACTTTGTTCTTCTCTTTATTTCAATGTTCCATGCTTCTCCTCCATGTTTTTACTCCTTAACTTCACTGCTGCTTAATATAATATCCTCTGTCTTTTCTTTCTCCCCACCACAGGCAGAAGTCTTCCTACTTAATGCTTGTTCACTGTGCAAATACTTCACTTGGAAACACATAAAGCTCCCTGAGTATATTCAGCAAACAACAGACAGCAATAGAATATGTTGTTTTATGGTGTGGTCAAGCCATATTGTGCCACTGGGTCAAGTGTTGTACGGCTGCTTATAAATGTCAGGAAACATTCACTCCACACAACAGTTCAAGTGGCAGATAATGTTTGTTTCCCAAAGTCTGTAGAATGAAGATTAGAGCATTTCTCAAGAAATGGAGCTGCAGTGCCAAATTGTTTCACCAGAAGGACCAGTTCCACTGAGTTTGCTTGATTAGATGCAGTTTCTGGATAATATCACCACATGTCTTCACATGTACAGCCTGACTGCCTCCACGTGTATACAAGGGATTTTTAAACAAATCAGTCACAATAAGGTATTTATCCCATAACCCTTGTTGTCTGAAAACACGAGCAGGTAAGTCACTATAGAGAACGTTCTTTCAGTGTTACAGAAGTTTGCTTAGCTTTTCACACATTCTGAATACAGGGGGAAACAGTAAGCCTGGCTCTGTCCATAGGCAACAAAATCCACCTACCAGCACCTCTAAAACTCACTAATTAAGTTCAGTTGTCTTGCTGCAATTTGAAGCAGCTAGTCTTGTGTAGCTTCAATCACGCATTTGCTTATTATACTAAGACATTGTTGTATAAAATGCCAAACAAAATGAATAAATTGCTGTAGAAATTGTTAATTCTACATGTTGTAACATGTCTAACATTCTAATGTATAGAAATCAGGCATGTTACGACCAAAAAGTGTAATCTAATCTAATCCCATGTGTCTCACATGCTCATTCTTGTATGGCAGTCCTTTCCCCTGTTCAAGGCACGTTGAACACTGGGTGAACTGCTGGACTGTCATCACAGGAATAGTCCACTCATTTAAAGGGTCGGTTCACAAGACATATTTTCTCACTTGACCCAAGTGGAGATCATTTTGGTTTCAGGTCATGTTATTTCTGTCTCTGAAATTTCCTCCATCCCAATACATAAACTCACAGCCAGGGTCTGGAATTAAGTTATTTCCTCACCTGCCTCTGTGGCAGGTTACTGAACATTTCTACCAGTCGCTCAACTGAAGTAGAACACTTTAGAATTGTAAGCACTGAGTCAGTGGTACCTGACTGTAGAAATATGGAATATATCATATAACTTTAATCCCTGACTATTCTTAATTTAAGAATTGCTTTTTCAAAATAATGTTTATTAGTATAAGATAAACCTATCTGCTGTGGTGGCAGGTGACCTGAAAGTTTTTCCTGCCACAGCCAACATTTACCCTGTATTTGACAGGTGACAGGTGCTAATTTCATTCCCTGCTCACAGACTCACATATCCCTGTTGTCTCTGTATAATCCACATACCTCACTGTGAAAAGTTTTCATTACTTCCTTCTGAAGCAGTAATCCCTCACACAGAAAAGTCTTATTTATGTTAATAATAAAAGTGCTTAAAAAGTTACATGTAAAGGAATTATGTATACTCATGACATTAATTTCATATTTTAAAAAAATATTTCAGCAGAATTTGTGAAAATGCATGCTCCGTACCCAGAAAATACATGTATTTAGCCAGTCCTCACAATGTCAAACCGACATAAAACTGTTTAAAACTGCTACGAATGCAAAAATATACATATCAAATGAAATGAGAGCATCAATAACATATCAAACAATACACAAAGTGAAGTTTAAATGATATTTTACATTAATCACTGACTATCAAAGGTGTGTCCTCACTCACTGTCAACTCCCTCAATTTCTTAAAAATCCTGAATAAATCAGGAAATATTGTGGTCAGCTATTACTTTGAGGACCCCTGTACATAATGTCAAGTGCAAACTGAGCACAAGTAAGTGCCATTATGTGAGTCTTAACTGGTGCTTCTTCTTAAATTGCCAGAGCTGATGTCCATCTTCTTTAGTGCTGCTGTGTGTCGTGGCTCCAGTTAGACTGTGATAGCATTTGAATGATTTGACCTTCTCTGTGAATTCCTAAAAGAAAAACAGTGGACATGCAAGGTTTTAACCAAATAGCAATGTTATATTAGATAGAAATGGAAGAATCTGTCTAATAAGAAGAATGAATGTCTTTTAAGATTCTGTCTATTTAACTGTCTATGTGAGCTCAGTGGGTGGAGGAGCGTCTTGCTCTATTTCCTGTGATTGTGGTTGTGGCACTTCCTGTGTTTAAACAAATACAGGAAATGTTGTCTAGATTCACATAAATGTCCTTGGCACTTGCCATCCAAAACAGCACATTCAGGCTACTTAAACACACACAGGTGATACACAAGTGTGCCCACATCCACTTTGTTTTGGACTGTTTCACTGTTTTAGTTCAGTTTGCATTGCTGTCCATTCACCTGAAGGGCAAACCTCACATTGAATATAGGAGCAAAAATACAAAGCAATGAGTTTAGTAACGTGCAGAAAAACTGCATTGTTATCAGTTTTTATGTATTTATTTAAGGTAGATATCAGGTATATTTAAGAGAAAAAGGTGCCATGATTGGATGAATAAATTGTAATTTGGGTTGTTTTGAACAATGCATGTGAGGTAACAATCATACATTCTTCTTTTTTTACTTTGTGTAGTCACATATACATACTATCTCCTGTAATTCCCACCAGGAAGAGCTTGTACCACTCCTTATAAGATACATTCATACCCTATCTCCTACTGTAAAATAGTCTGAATTTGGGCACTACAACCACAGAAGTAAATCATAAAAAGTTGTATCTTTACTGATGATCTACCACTGTAAATAATAAAGTGTAGGTCGACTGTAGTTCCTGTGGCACCAGGGTGGCAAAGGTCCCAGGTTTATTCCCTGCAGGAGCTATTGTGCAACACTCCACAGCGTCCAACTGTAATGTAAAAGTGTCTCTGACCCCTGCATGTTCATGTATTGTAAGGCACCACAATTAAGGGAGTCAGCTTAAATGCCTGAACCTTACTGGGGCCGGAGACATCTGGGGAAGCAGTCAAAACACTGAGGAGCCTGCCATTGTTTTCTGTATCAAAACGGAACTGGTCAGCGGGAGAGAAAAAAGAACCCGTAACTGCTGCTAAACATGGTTTCCGTCTTTAGTCTGTGTCCCAAACAGGATACAGGAGCATGAATGTTAGTTTCAGACTCACGCCACTTGTTTTTGGCTGTGAATGGACAACCACATGTTGGTGACATTTTACCCCAAAACTCCCAGGGACCTTCTGGATATCAGCTAATTTGTTGATCTCTATGGCAATTATGTTGTTGATCTTTCTACTGCAGCTCATCAACAGCTTTGAGGTTTTATCTGGAGCTGAACATGAGACGCTGTGCACCTCTAACGCCTGCTTCACCCTGCATATGGACAGGGTGAGCTTTGAGAAGGCCCGTCAGAGCTGTGTCCACAACGGAGGTTATCTGATGACAGTCAGAGACAGAGAAGAAGAGGATGTCCTGCGCTCGCTTCTCTCCCAGATCCAAAGACAACGTCAGGACAGGGCGCTTAAACTTTGGATTGGATTAAGACTGCACAGAGGGGACTGTGTGTCAGCTGACAAGACTCTCAGGGGGTTTAAGTGGGTATCTGGGGAGGAATTTTCCCACTATTCCAACTGGGAAAAAGAACCTGTCACCACATGCACAGAGGAGAGATGTGTAAGAGTTCATCACACTTTATCAGGTCAGAACCAACTGAAATGGACCGCTGGACCTTGCAAAAGCCCTACTTTTTATGCATGTAAGTTTTACTTTAAGGGAATGTGCAAACCTTTGGCTCTGTTGGGGCCTGGACAAATAAACTACACAGCACCTTTCTCACATGAGCCACAAAGAAGTGAAATGCAGTCATTTCCACTCGGAACGTATGCTGTCATTTTATGTAGTGACCAAGAGTCTCACTACTCTGTGTGCACGTGGATGGACGACATCTACCGCTGGCATGTCCCTGGTCCATTTTGCAAAACAGGGAAGCAAAATTGCACGATAAACAATGGCGGATGTGAACATGTGTGCCATCAGGATGCAGATGAGGTTAGATGCTTTTGCAGAGAAGGTTACGACCTGGATGAGGATGGACTCAGCTGCAGGGTGAAAGACTTGTGCGGCGCTGACACCTGTGAGCATCAGTGTGTAATGGGGGAGTCTGGCTATTCCTGCAAATGTCCAGATGGCTTCAAACTGGATGTAAACAAGCGCAACTGCACTGACATTGATGAGTGCCAGTCACAAGCCTGTGAGCATCATTTGTGCTTAAATATGCACGGCAGTTACACGTGTGAGTGTAAAGACGGCTACAAAATGGTCGACGGTAAGTGCAGTGACATAGATGAGTGCGTGCAATCAAGATGCCAACACAGCTGCTTGAACAGTATCGGATCCTTCTTTTGTTACTGCAATGAAGGCTTCACTTTATCGGAGGATGGCCACTCGTGTGTAGACATAAATGAATGCGTCATTAGTCGCTGTCAATTCAAATGCGTCAATACTGTAGGCAGCTTCTTGTGCACCTGTCCACAAGGCTTCCACGTGGAGACCGCTGGATCGACTTGCACTCCAGATATGACAGCGACATCAGCTGCTTCACCGGACGGCCCAGCTGAGGAGGAAACACAAGAAAACTTCACTGAGTCTTTAACCGGAACCACAGTCGAGCTCCAACACCAGTCCCCTCACACTGACACACCGCTTCCCGACCTGGTGAACGTCACGCACGGCGACCAGCAGAGCAACACATCCTTGGTGACAAGTTTTGCCAAGACAGTTAATTCCAGGGTGATAATCTGCGTTCTCGGTTCCGTCATCCCTCTGCTGCTGTTGGTCGCAGTGACTCTGGCTATTGCAATGTTTCGATGCAGTCGCAACAAAAAAGAAGCCAAGAAAAATACCACCACAGATGGCTACTGTTGGGTGTCCTCTGGTTTGGATCCACGTTTAGAGAAACTATATGAGTCCATCTTGACTGATGACCTATGACCTGTTAGTGATGGAGAAGACTACATAGATTATTATGTTTATTTATGTAATTTATGCTCTTGCAACTCTCTAGGTTAGGTTAGATGTGTTGTTACCAAATAATTACATATCAAATCACAAATCAGAAAAAACTTTATTGTCCATCAGAAGACATAATACACATATAGAGTAGAAACATAATGGGTAAAAAATAGAAAGAAATATGGTGAATTTGGTGTGGGTGTTGTTGGTGAAAAAGTCCTGTTTTGAAGAGGAAGTATAATGAGGGCAACTGGATGTAGAGAACTGATCGTTTGGACTGGGTGCCAGATAATTCTGGAAAGTTTTGATGTGAGAAAGTTGTACCAGGATGTAATCTTGAAAGTGTTCATTTTAAAGTCCCCCTCCACTCCAAAATCTGTTTTTCTTCTTGTTCCTCCAGTTGAATGTTTGAGCTTCACTGTACAGAATGATGTCTGTGCAGAGTTTGACACTAGAAGGATGTTTTCACGTTCATCTGCTGAAAGTGGAAACTTTCTATGTGTTCACTGAAAATCCCATTTTCCTACAGCCATGCAAACTGAACTAAAACAGTCAAGTCTAAAACGAAGTGGATGTGGGCACACTTGTGTATCACCTGTGTGTGTTTAAGTAGCCTCAATGTACTGTTTTTGAAGGCATGTGCTGCCAAGGGCATTCATGTGAATCCAGACAACATTTCCTGTATTTGTTTAAACACAGGAAGTGCCTACAAGCAGGATTTGTGACATCACAAATAGTTTGAAAGCCAGTCCTGGTCCAGTATTCAACTTGCAAACATGTGATGTGGAGACGTGAGTATGGGCTTTACAGTGAAGCAGGAAACACCTGTTGTACAGCAGGAAACCTTCTATTTAAGATAACTGAACTTTTTTTTTGAGCATATCAGATACAAATTATTATTCAAAGTAGTGGAATGTATATACATGTTAAAACATGTCTGGAGGGGATCTTTAATGTTAAGATCTGTCAGCTAATTTTGGGATTTGTCTTGTTGTAACAGACCACATTTTCTGTTATTTTACCAAAAGACACTTTTGAGTACTATATGCACCACTGCCTGTTCACTAAACCTGTGATCAGAAAGATCGTCAAAAGATTGTACAATATATTCACCTTTCAAATGCCACATGGCAGTGATGGAGGAAGTATTTAGAATGTTTACTTAAACCTGCAATAACTGGGTTTTTTTTACTATTGGGGGCAGCAGAAAAAAAGCACAACACTGACATATCATCACCTTTTAAGTTAATTTGGTGAACTTGTGAGCAAACACACATCCAGCAGTTATGGAGCAACATTATCACTCATTAGTCATGTTTCTGGCCACCTGGTGTACATAAGTCCATAATATTCCCTCTCTGTTAGCTCTGATTCAGTCTCCACCACCTCCTGAGGGAAATATCTGTCTCTTTAGCTGCTAAATGCTCCACTATGTTCACAAGCTAGTCTCTAACTGTGTCTGTCTGCTGTTTGGTGCTGAGCAGGTAGTGCACAGTGGGTTTTTTTTACAGCCTTTTCTCTGAAAACACTATGAGAGTGGTGAGAATGAACCAAAACAGTACAGGGTGCTTAAGTTGTGGGCCAGACAGCTAACAATGAGCTGAAACTCACTATAAAGCTATGTAAAGCCGAGGGGATAATATCTGTAGGTTCATTCCTAAGAGTGACCCATTTCACATTGTCATTTGATACATTGTTGTTATAAAAACATCGATTATAGCCGCTTTGAATACATGTAGTGGAGTACAGTATTTACATTTGAAATGTAGTGAAGTACCTCAACATTGTATTCAAATACAGCAACACCACTGCCACAAACCCAACTAAACACATTTTACTTGCTGAATGGAGTGTGCATATCTGATGCTGGTGTAAATATAATGTAATGATAAATACTTCAAATCAGTATATGTTATGTGATGAAGTCATGCTATAAGACAAAAACAAAATAAATAGTTTGTTCTGAAAATAAGAATAGGCTTTTGTTCCTGCATCTGCATTATGATGATCATTGCCTTTACTAACCTTGGAAAAAACCACTAGTCCAACTTTATCTCATTTCCTTCCTGTCTTTAACTTTCTCATTGTCTTGAGGGGTGTTGCTTCCGGGGTAGGTAGCCACAGGCTTCTCCATAACCTTAGCCAGCCAACATTATAAGAGGATCTACTGCATGACATCATGGCCTGCTTGCAACTCACTGTGTTTGTGGTTTTGATTTCAGTTATTTTTTTATCGTGTATTAAGACAGGATTGGGCCTGAAACAGGCCGGCACCTGTAGGCCTTTTTGTACTGGGAGTGACTGCATAACAGTAAACCAAGACAGAGTGGATTTTAAAACAGCTGAGGAAGCATGCCGTGACAGAAACGGAGAACTAGTGACATTTCAGTCTGAGACAGATGAGAACATGCTTGACATTTTGAGTCAAGAATTGAATGGAAACTTCTGGATTGGACTGCGTTTACCAGCGGGCGCCTGCAGCAACCTCTCAGCTCCACTGAGAGGCTATGAGTGGACCTCTGGCAGTACACACCGGAGCTTTATTCCATCCCTCAGCACCTGGGAACACAGTGTTAAAGTCTGCTCTCCGCGCTGTGTGTCACTTTCAAACCATCAAACGTGGACAGAGAGGCTGTGCTCGGACAAAACGGATGGGTTTCTGTGCAAAACAAAGCACAAAGATGCATGCCAGGCACAAGAATTATCGGATTCAAATGTTTTCCAGAGCTCCAAAGGCTGTTCGAGTGGCCCCTGTGAGCATACATGCACAGATGTAAAAGGAGGTTATAAATGCTCTTGTTTCAGAGGATATATCCCAGATAGCAAGAACCCCAGGCAATGCAAAATTCACTGTGCACAACATAAATGCCCAGCAATATGTAACCAAGGCATGTGCTACTGTCCTGATGGCTTTCTGTTTACTGATACATTTTGTGAGGACATCGATGAATGTTTCATGGTTGAATGTGATCAAGAGTGTAAAAACACTTTTGGAAGTTTTGTATGCTCCTGCAAAAAAGGATTTGTGCTTCAAGATCAAGTCAAATGCATCAAAGCAGAGGACAAGGAAAGTTTTGTGGTCACAACCCCCATCGTCAAAGGTTTTGTTAAACCAGCCGCTAATAATAATAATAATACACTGAAGGGTTCTTCTGTGCATGCTGGTGGTTTTCTCTGGCTGTGGATTTTTCTTGCTGTGGCTGTGGTAGTGTTTGTATTTGTGACAAGGTTTTATGTTGTTAAGCATCAGAAGCGTAGAGAACAAAACTCCAGTCAACAGCCTGCTGTTCCTGTGGACAATATTGAGTGTAAAATCTAGTCCCTTTAACGTTCACAGTTTGGGAAACTTTATCAGATCAGACCATTTATCAGATGGCTGCTGTAGGTAACTTCTCAGAATAAACTGTTTTCATTCAGGTCTGATTTTTGAATCTAGTTAATGCATTATAAAATATCAGTAATATGAATTGATATGAATACATTTGAAACGCGGGGAGGGGGGTTATTGATAGTAGATCTTTCAGATGTTGACGGACTACGCCACTCAGTTCCTCATATGCATAATTAAAAGCAGCTGTAAAGAGAAAACACCTCATTAAAAAAAATAGAAGCAATTCAACAACAATTTCAACTTGGATAAAGTACTTGTATATACCTATAAGCAGTATTATGTAATTGCAGCGTTCATATATAGGAATATGTTAATGTTGTTGGTGTCCCAGGTGGACCTGAGAGTTAATTTTGATGTACTGCTTGGTGGTTGAAAAACTGTTCTCATTTTTATGAGCTCAGCATATGTGTCATAGGAAAAATGCAAAGTAGTTATTCAGTAAAAGTGTCTATGGAGTAAAATGGACTTGGGTAGAGAAAAGTCTCACAAAATGGAAATCCTAAGGGAAAGTGCCAGCTACTTTAAAATGTTACTTCCATTCATTACCTAAGAAATGTGCTGTGTTCTTTTCAACACTGACTTTTTCTTTATAGAGCAAACATCAATGTTTGTGCATGTGCATTTAACTATTTGTAAAATATGAGTTTTAAAGTACATGAGTAAAATGGTCTTTAATAGAATGTGATTTCATGTGTCATTTTGTAGTCACTTATGTAACATGTCATAAAATTATAGTCTAAATTCATTCATTCAACACTTCATTCTTGTTGTCATTCTTGTTCTTAGAGTGCCACCTACTGGACTTTTCAACAAAATGCTGAGAAGTTGTACAACGGTCACACACGTGGCTTGCTGACTGTTAGATGTGCACGCTTCTTTCTAGTGAATCCTCATGTTGTAGATGATCATTTGATAAAAGATGATGGCTCATTCCAATACTGGGGGAGCTTTAGTAAGACAACCGCCATTTTCCCAGACAATACATTTCCAAAGGCAAAATAGGCCTTTTTCATGGAAGACATTTTGACATGTCACAGTGGGAAAAGCACATAAAATAAAAGTAATAAAGTTATTTAAAATTATTTACACCTCTGCTATTTTACTTAAATGAAAATAAAATTGTATTGAAAGAAATTTAAAAAATGGTTTTAGGGTCTTTGTATTGTTCATGTTGACTCACTGTTGCACTGTCATGGCTTACTGAGATACTTGAATGTAACTGAGCCATCATTAATGTTATTAGGGTGGCTGTGGCTCAGGAGGTACAGTGGATCGTCCATTAATGTGTGAATGGGTGAATGAGACCAATCTGTAATGCGCTTTGGGAACCGTTAAGGTTGAAAAGTGCTATATAAGTGAAGTATATTAGTATTAGTAACACCTGTGCTTTTCCTACTATGATATATATATAAGTCAAACCATCTGCTGTGAAAAATGGCCAATTGTATCATTTTTGTATTGTTAAATGTTTTTTTTTCCTTTTCATCAGCCTTATTTCCAAAACTGAAATTAAAAATCAGCCAGTCAGTCAGTGGTTTTCTGTACACATTTCACCATAAAGTCAGGTGACTATTGAACCTGCACTGTAAGATGCAAAAATATTTTCCTATTGTCCACTATCGGAGTCTCAAAAGTGCAATAAATTCAAAAGTTATGATCAATTTGCCTTTTTATTGCTCTTTGATACTATGATAAATTAAGTTCATTATCAAACAGAATGAAGGGAGTCCATTATGCTTATGCTACTTTCACAGGGATTAAAATCCTATACGGCTGTACATGCTGCAGCATAAGAAAGTGTTGTAACTGGTTAGTATCTTATTTCCAAAAAAGCTTGGGTCTCTGCTGACCAGTAGTACCAGTCACAGCTCTGGGTCGGGTTTCAGCTTCAGTTTGACTGAGCATAGCATGCTGAAAGTGATAGTTTTGTCTTTTGCCTGTTGCATTATCTAAACCCTAAACATGTTTTACTACCTACTGAATGAACAGTACCCACTTTCTGTTTTGTACCCTAAACTAAACATTCCACCAGTTTTATGCAGTTGCAGTGTTGATGCTTTAAATCTTATAATAGTCTTGCAGCAATTGGACAAATGCCTGTACTACTGACTACTGGACTTATATTTGATGGTTCTACCATAACTGATTCATATGGACAGGTGGACTATGACTTCTGCCTTTTACAGATTCAACGCATTGTTCTAAGAGATTCAAATCTGTTCTCACTAGTTTTGCATCCTGGGATTTCTGATACTATTTTAAGGAGGGAAAGATCTGAAAATGGAGGAAGGAACAGCTAAAAACAACCCAAACCAGGGAAAGACAGTTAACAAAGTATGCGAGCCCAACACCTCTTGCTTTGTCTGTTCCTTTTGCTGTCTGTTTGTCTGTCTGTCTTTGTTTCTCTTTCTCTTCCTAAAGCTGCCCATGATAGGCTAGTAATTGAACAGCTTTGTAGAGCTGTGCAATATAGTATTTATTTTCCAGTGTACATTTTTGTGGACTTAGAACTGGCACCCTTAAGTCCTCACTTTGTGCAGGTCAATTTAGTCTCAAGTCTGCCAGCAGAGGGTAGGCAAAGACAAAGACAAAGGCATTGGGTATAGTATAACAGCAGGTATATCTTGTTGCAGTTTCCTACAGCTGCCACTAGATGGTACTATTGAGACATATTTTACTGATAGTGCCTAACCAACCACCAATAATACATTACTACCTTTTCAAAATGACCTACAGCAGAGTAGCCACTCCCCATAGTTCAAGACACAAAGAGCACTGAAAGTTTGCCCATTAATATGGCACCTTATGGCAACTGGGAACTAATGGAGTTAACCTGATATTAAAGTTAAATGGTTGACCAGATCAACTCTGAGATGACCTGGAACAGGGGTTCTCAATCTTTTGTGACTTACGGCCCACTTGTGATTGTTAAAAAATTTCCAAGGACCACCTTCACAAATAAATGTCTCTGGAGCTTTGATGGTTTTAGTACCTCATCTGACAGAATTTCACCATATTCAACACATTGTGCTTTGCACTGCCTGCCATTATGAATCCAAGTTTAATGTATTCAGGGTCATGCTTCCTCACCACACACTTTGGAGCTTTTTTTTTTGGTGCAGGTTGTCTCCCACAGCACTTTTTCATTTCAAACACTGATCCATTTTGTGTCACTGCATCCGAGGGAACGTTAGTTAGCCAAAACACGTTTGTCTCTACCTGATGATGTGTGGTGATTGCCTGGTGATATTAAAATGTAAATGGTCATTGAAATTATGCATTTTGATTTGACATTTTTTGTTTATGTGAATCCTTGAGCACATTTAGTAATATTAATCTAACCATTTGGCAGTACCACTGGCTCTGCAGCCCACTAGATGGCGCCATGAGGCCCACCATTGGGCTGCGGCCTGCTGGTTGGGCTGACCTAGAAAATCCCATTTGTAAACTTTGTCTCATTCAGTCCATGGGTCTATATACGTATTAGGATAGTGACATATTTTCATTGTGTTGACTCTGTAGCACATTGACGTTGGAATTTAACAGTGACTATAAGTTCTGACTCAGCTTTAATCTGAGGACTTGTCTAGATTTAGGGTTAGGGTCAGATGAACTGTGGGTCAGAAGCTCAACAATGGATCAGAGTGGAAAGGGTCAGATGAATAGTGAAGGAATTGCAGCCCGTATTGTCCTACAAGTTTTCAAGGACCAAAATATATTGAACAATAAACTTAAATGTAGATAAAATCATCATATAATGATATCTTCCTTGATATTAAGCCTGTACTGCTGCCATCTTCACTATCAGCCTGTTTTAGGCCTTTTTGCCTTCAGTCTAGTCTTCAGCAAATAAATTGCAGGCTCGATTGGATTCAGGTCCGGTGATTAAGTTGGCCAAATTCGTGCAAAAATGGAATACCAAGTACCCGAAAGTTGCACAGTGTCACCTGCCCTGCAATATTATTATTTATTATTCATTTAGGATTTTTAAATGATAGTATGCTAGAACATGTCTTTGTTGGCCAGGCGCTCAAAACACACAAATTGTCTAACTCTTTCTTTTATAGGTCTGCCAATGAACATATCTCTGTACACACACTTATCCACACATTAAGCCTGTGTTCTCAGTTAAACCTGTTATAAAAAAAACAGAGGAGCTGGACATGGAAAATCAGCATGCATCAGCCCTGTCTCCACAACTTGTGTTAGTAGAACTGGAATCGTATTAGGCTCTCTTGAAAAAAGGTGTGTGTGTGTGTGTGTGTGTGTGTGTGTGTGTGTGTGTGTGTGTGTGTGTGTGTGACTAAGAGAGAACATATTGTAAAGTAGGACTGTAGTGTTGATAAGACTGGGTGTTGCAAATCTAACCTGGATGCCACCAGTTGTGGCTGACATAACCTCACCTCTGTCAGTAAATATATGGTCCTCAGCCAATCACAACGGGAGGAGTTCACTTTTTGGGAGGGGAACAAAAAAAAAAAAAAAAAAAAAGGTTTGGTTGCCTTGTATGTGTGGCAGACAACCTCTGAGGGGATTTTATTTTGGCTACATTTATGATCTTGTGTTCTTGTTCTTAATTTTATTGTATGCATTTTTTGCGACCTGTTCTGTTTCATATATGTTATTGGTTTTATCTCATACGCTTGTATAATGAGATATGCACTCTTCATTTAGATAAGTGCTGTGCAATAAAGTTAACAATTGTTGTTGTTGTTTCATAAAATTGCAAATAAACCCTACATTTCTGCTCACTTTATTATTATTATTATGTTGTAAAACGTTTACTCATCAGATGTTTCATCATCAATGTGCCCATGCTGCATGATGAAATGATAAATGATGAAATCTTTGAGGGGGCGAGGCCTCTAACCACACCCACATGTGTGAAAGGCTTGATGCCCTGACTTTAGACTCGCAGGCAACCCTGCCTCCAGGTAGCGTACAAATTCTGCCTTATTCAGCAGTCTGGCGGATCTCTAACCTCAAACACGTCCCTAAACCTGACCTGAACATCTATTACCTAAAGTATCTGATTTACGGACCTTGTTAAAGGCTACTGTATAATGCAGCATAGTGTGAACATTATCCTGGGAGGGTTTTTTTAGGGTAAAAAACTAAATCGTCATCAACGTCAGGGACGTCTGCTAACGTAAACACGGAAGTGGGGGCCGTCTCCCCTTGCTTCGTCCTATCAGAAAGTAGGTGTCAGTCCGCAGCACAGTGTCATTGGATTAAAGTTTGTCCCCCCTACGTTGTTCATATAAATAACAACAGCCGAAATTTGGGCTAGCATGTGGAAAGAATACCTGTCAGACAAGTAGCTTGTTTTCATACACATTTAAAGCAGTCAGTTTACTGAACACCTCACTGTGAGCTTAGAGAAACACTGACAGGAACAAGCAGCAGCATGTCGGTCGACAGCGTGTTCAGGACCCGCTCTCTCGGTGTGGCCGCTGAGGGTCTTCCTGATCAGTATGCCGATGGCAAAGCAGCCAAAGTCTGGGAGCTGTACATCGGAGACACGCAGAGTAGGACGCAGGAATACAAAAGCTGGGTGGTGTCTTTGCTGAAAGAGCAAGGGGTGCGGAGAGTGCTGGATGTAGCATGCGGAACAGGGTAAATGTGGCAGGTTTCAGTTTTGGCTGGCGTGGCAGTAAACGTGTCACCAAACTCCCATTAAAAATTAGTTCAATTAGTTCAATGCACACCGTTGTGTATCGGCAAACCTAGTACTCCTAGTCCAAATCTTTAAAACATTTCTATTTTTGCACAACCCAATCTTTAATTCGGGATTTGTTATATACACCAAGCCTACATTAGTTAAATAAAATGTCTCTGGCTAAAGCATATTTTGATTTGTAGCAACTGGTATTATAAGAGATCTATTGAAAAATTGCAATGCAAAAATATGTGCAGAGTTGCCTATTAAGTGCATGTCGAACTGAAGACTGCACACATATTGAAAGAGATGTGAGTCGTGCTGATCAAAATTGGGCTCCCATAATTACCCTCCAGGTTTGTGAATGGGTGTGGTGTTCCCATTCTGAAGGCACAGAATGATCATGCAGCTCCAAAGCAGTCTTAATTTTGTAAGCTGTGAATCTCGCCACGTATGCAGTGTTTGTCATTTCTGTTGTTTTATTCATATATTAACTTTCTTGTGCTAGATAGAGCCGAAGACAAATATAACACGATTTAAACCTGCATAAATCAGTTTATTTCACTTTGTCTGTACAGGTTCAGATAAGTCACTATGTAAAAGTATTATAAATGCCTATTTTGTTCTATAATAAACAAGTTAGATTATCTTTATAGATCATCAAGTTAGTTTGACTTTCCTGGAATTTCAACCCGCTGACCCTTTTTAACTCCGGATTAAAAACAACAAAATCCGGATTAGGCCAGAGAGTAATGAAAGAAAGTGCAGAGTTGCACCAGCCACTGTGCCAGTTCCTGCCTCCAGCAGCAGTCTGGAGCTGGGACCATGAGCTGAGACATGTTGATTAAAAATGTTCTGTTGTTCCAACTAAGAAGGCTTGTATGGCCTAAACAAGATGTAGTGTATTGTTTGTAAAACTAGAAGTTAGCTGTGGAATGTCAATATTGGCAGCAAGGCAAAAGAAGAGGTGACGACAACGATGATGACCACGATTAAAATGTAACAGTGTGTGTGAATGTGTTGCCAGAATCTTGTTCAGTGTTATGTGTTATGTGGGATAGCAGATGTAGGGGTCAGTGGCTGATGAGCTGGTTCTGGGTTGCTGCAGGGAGTTTTGACTGGTTCCTTGCGGTCTGTTTACTTCTGCTGATAATGTGTCTGTGTTGTGGGACAGCAGCAGAGCCATTGGCTGAACTCAGACAACCTGTCTGCCTAGCCCCTCAATTCAACTCAATGGCAGAAATTGTGCAGGAGATGCAATATTATCATTTATTGTATCATTTAATGGCATGTACAGCAGGTTCTTACACAAAGCAGGCATCCATTCAGTGATGTATCAGTTTAGTTTATCCATCTGCAGAATGGGCTGGTGTAATGTGTTTATTTTAATCACCTATAAACAGTCATTACAGCCACCTCTCTTTGGGTGATAAATATTACGGAGCTCATCACTCCCTCCACTCTTCTCAACACTGCAATCATTTGCATCTCAAAAGTAAACATTGTAAAGCTTATGTCACAGAGCACTGGCTGCTGGGATCCAGCATGGAGGAAGTCACCACACCGACTTTAACCCCATTCTATAGTGTGTCTCAGCGGCACGACCATCTGGGTCGATGTAAACACGCTCCTAGTGGAATGAGGTTACAAATGGCCTCGCTATTTTTGGCTGTCTAAGTGTGCCCGGGATGCCAGGCTTTCCAGTTGTTCAGTGGCAACTCATGCAAGAGCAGAAGAAGCTGCAGATCATGCTTTCAATTAAGGATTAGAACTTCCATATGAATTCCCTTGGTCTGAAAAGGATTTTTTTTTTTGGTTTTGTTTTGCCGTGAGATTTATGTTGCGTAATTGCAAGTGAACCAAAGCTTGTAAAAAATGTTGCCTTAACCTCAAGTTCGAGGTTTAATTTGAGCTTCAATTATGCAGTTGTACTTTGTTTGGTCTTACTGTGTAGAGGCTGTTGCTTTTTGTATATATTTTGTAATGTATTGCTTTGCTGTTGTATATTATCTTGCAGTTACCCAGTTGTTGTTAATGATTGCAGTGTGCTACCTTTTTTCAGGTCATTGTCCAATGAATCTCGCTCCTGTGTTGCTCTTGCTTATATTTTTTAATGTGGACCCGTGCATCAATTTGATTCCGTAGTTTAAAATTAACTCACCAACAGTTAGTATTTGTAAAGAGTTGTAAAAACCAGCTGTCATCGCACAAGGAGAGCCCAAACAAAACTCAACAGCCTCAGTTCAGACTGGGTTTTGGCCTGGGCTCATGTTATTCTGCCAACCATCAACCATCTCTTTATACCTGTAAAACATTAAGTGTTGTATAATGACATTCTCGCTCCTAACAAACTGCATTGCTGTTTCAAGATGAGGAAAGGTACCTTTATTTCTGTTCTAGGAGCACACATTCTTGTGTGAATAAACAACCTCAGGTACGCTCACTGTGAACATACAACTGGTTAGACATGGAAGGGTCATCTAAAGATAATCTCCTGAGACACACTTTCAAAGCAGGTTATCAGTTGAAGGCATCAGTGTCACAATATTTCTGTCATATTCTTTCAGGCACAAGATTCAGTTTCAATTCAATTCAGTTTTATTTATATAGCGCCATATCATAACAAAGTTATCTCAGGGCACTTTTTCGAATAGAGCAGGTCTAGACCGACTCTTTATATTTACAGAGACCCAACAATTCCCACCATGAGCAAGCACGATAAGGTCAATGAAGTCGCCATTGCTAACCATTTTAGGAACGCATGTCTCTTTGCTATAGTACAAAATTAAGTGTGTTATTAGCTGAGCTTGTGATGTTTTGCTGTTGTTTTATACAGACCTTGTATTTACATGGCATTTGTGTTTTATTTTGTAGAGTTGACTCCATTATGCTGGTGGAGGAGGGGTTTAATATGGTGAGCGTGGATGCCAGCGACAAAATGCTCAAGTATGCACTGAAGTCAAGATGGGAGAGAAGGAAAGAAGCAGCTTTTGACCAGTGGGGTACGGCATTTTACATTTTGTTCAGATTGAATTGCCATATAGGGGTGGGCAATATGGCTAAACTCATCTATGACGGCATGTGTCATTTTATATCACGGTAAGCGTATATATCACGATACAGTAATTGTTCTGTAAATTAAATTAACGTACCGTACTTCATGCTCTGTATTTACAATTTCACTCTCCTCCTCCTCCATGTTTTCTTGTCACTCTCTTCTTCTGGTGCGGTTGGCAAACCAGCTTACCACCACCAACTGTCGCTCTCACATATTCGCAAGATCACACGAGAATCCAGCCCTAATTTGCTACATAGCCTACCCCGAATATATATACAGACACTAAAGGCCGTTTCACACCACCTACCTGCAAGACTGTTCCTCCAAAAAGGAAAGCGTTTTTTCAAAAGTGGCTGCTGCCTCTATGGTCCAAGGCTGCGATGACAGGCAGGTGCTTTGGCGAACGTCATAGTGTTGGCACAATCCACCCAAAAGTCCACAACACGTACACTAGCCGGCGAGTTACCGCGCGGCGGTGTGAAAACCCCATAAGGGATATCTCCCACGGTGGAAACGATATCGCCAAATCTCTACCTGTGGACACATTTCTATCATCGCATGGTATATACCATCATATCGCCCAACCCTATTGTCATGTTTGAATGTTCAGAACTGAGCATTGTTTTTTTTAGTCAGTGTATTCTCAGATGGAATGTCAGATCATTCCTGCATTGTTCATCAGGTGAGATCCTCATTTTTCCCTATTTATGTTTCCACTCTTTGGTCCTTCTTTTCTCTCTTATCCTCAGTGATTGAAGAGGCCAACTGGTTGACGTTATCAGAGGATATTCAGAAACCAGGGAATGGTTTTGATGCTGTTATCTGCCTTGGCAACTCATTTGCCCACTTACCAGACTTTAAAGGTACGTGAAACATAAAAGGACAGAGCCATTCTTGAAGTTGGTAGGTCAGATTAAAAACCTTTCTCCTGGATTCTAGATCACAAGAACCAAAAATAGATGGGATTCATTCCAGACCATTTCCAACCAAACAAAATCTTGCTTACAATATTTTCACTTGACCGCAAACAACCAATATCAGGCTGCCAACATAATCTCTTATTCAAACCATGTGATTTAATTAAAGATCATTCTGTTGATTGTGCGTGATCATGTTAGTGATGCTGTATTCCTCTCAGGGGACCAGAGTGACCAAAAGTTGGCCCTTCACAACATTGCCAGTATGGTCAGACCAGGTGGGATCCTCATCATTGACCACCGTAACTACGACTACATCCTGGAGACCGGCCGGGCGCCGCAAGGCAAAAATATCTACTATAAGGTACTAAACTTAATGGAGTTTGTTTCAGAGGGTGCAACTTGTCATGTAGATGGCTCATTTTCTAACCCATCCAACCTCAGTCCCTGTATCTGAACTTCTGCTGCAATCTTTTTAATTCATCTTGTACATGGTGTCACTCTTACAGAGCGTCCACGATGTCCACACTGGCCACGTATTGAAAGCACAGTATTGAATGTAGGTCACCCACGTTTTGGCAGGGCTCGGAGCCCAACACACAATCACTGTAGTTACACATGCAAAACAGAAGAAGATAGTCTTGAAGCGTTAAAAATGCGCTTTGGATAGCTTTTACGTGTGTACAGCACAAATGAGGTATAAACAGCTGTATTGGTTCAAAGTGTATCTGTAAGACGTGTGTGATACAGGACGACTGAAAAACACAGCTGTGTAAGGTGGTGTGCCTAAGGTCACAGCTGGTTTACTGCTTACTGACTCTTCAGGAATAGAGTATTAACATCTACAATTGCTTTGTACAGTTTGGTTTCTGTTGTCGGAAACTGTCAGCTACCCGCTTAGCATGAACCCTCATCTTCATTAAGGTGGTTTCACTGAGTCTTTTATAACTTGTATATACTTGTGTCCAGGGCTTAATCCCTGGTAGCTGTACTTCTGGCTTGGTCACGCTCTCAAACAAACAGAGTTTGCTGCGTTTATTGGTGGGAAGCCAGAGGGGGATCAAGAAACCTGCGTCGCTGTGGGCGGATCCCTCTCAGTGAAGCTCCTTGCTGTCAGATGAAAAGAGTGAGTTGGTGGCTCCAGGTGTTTCAGGGAAACCACGCGGCTGTCCACATCCTCACACAGTGTGAGTTAGCAGCAACGAGGAATTGGCTATATATCGAATCAGGGAAAAATTGAAAAAAAAAAAGCGCAAGGGCATTTGTTTATTTCAATGTAGTATTTGTTATGTAAAGAACTGATTTATTGTGTGTGGTTTCAAAAAGTTTAAATAGTGCTGTTGGCTGTAAGTTGTTGTTTTGTTGTTGTTTTGAGGTGTCCTGGTGCCTCAACAGTCTGGGGTAAAATGCCAAGAATCTACTGGTGCAGTGTTGCCAAAACTCAACAATCATTTCAGTGTCTCAATCATTTTGACCATGTAGTTCTTATTTCATTCACTTTCATTCACTGACACACCCTCGTTTTTGGAACGATTCCCCAAGAAAAGTGAAATGCATTACAAGCTTGTAAGAGACTACTTAAAAGAAAAACAAAAGCATCAGTGTGAACGGCTGTTTTTAATCTACATTTCTGCACTATCTGGCTCTTCATTGCTTTGGGAAGAGGAGTTGGACAGACCATATTGTTTGTGAATGGTTTATTTACACCATCCCTAGCAGCAGCTGAGTTTAAGACCTAAATCTTCATTCAGAGCCTGCCGGATATTGTGAGATTTTCAGTGAAAGTCCCCCCAGAGAAACAGAAGGAAATGTGCATGAAATTGTCGGGTTTTAAGACTATTTTGGCAAATAGGGAGAAGAACGGATGATGTCAGGAGTACTGAGGAAAAAAGGCCTTTTGAGAAGATGGAAGAAGTTAAGTGTGTACATATGTAGCTTAAAATGGTGTGTAGCACCTACTTTGTGGCTAAAATGCACATTTATTTGCATGAAGTATAGTACCATGACAGCATATGTTTGGGTACAGACATGTCAAGTTCGATTAAACATTCAATCCTGCAATTTATTAACTAGCTTATTGGCAAAAGCTGAAAGTTATAATATGGATATATAAAGACACAACAGCAGGTGCCAAAAGCAATGAGCCATATTTGATTTACGTTATTTTCCTCAAAACAAATTCCATATTCTTTAATCCAGCCAAAGTAGGAGCTCTCCAGCTGGAAGGCCTAAACATAAGTACTAAGTCAACAGTCACATGCCAGAGCAAAATCCACTTCTGATACCTCTGTAGACCCAGAGTCTGCTCAGTTCTGTACTCCATAAGAGCAAGAACGCAGTCACTCCCAATCAGGTTTCAGTTCTGCTCACTCTCGGTCATCCCTGCAGAAGAGAGGAAAAGTTGTGGGAAGTATTTTTTGGTGCTTAATACTCATCAAATGTGTGTGTGTGTTGTGTTGCAGAGTGATCTAACTCAGGACATCTCCACTTCGGTGCTGTGGGTCGACAATAAGCCCCATATGATCACTCTGGACTACACCATCCACGTGCCCCAGACCACCGTCCAAAATCTCCCTGAAGTCAGGTAGGTCAGCACTCTGCTCAGAGGTGTGAGCACAAAACGCTGACGGCAGCAATAAAGTGCAACAACAGTTTTCATGGTCTCCTATCATGAGAATCCTCCCGCTGTACAAAAATGAAGCCAAAATATCCCGGATACGGGAGCTGCCATCTTGCGCTGGTGACGTCATTTGGAGCCAGAGTCTGCACAGTAGGGAGGTATCGAGGTCCCGCCCATACAGCCACCAGAACCAATCGCGAGCACACTCACAGATGTCAATCATGACGTGACACCCTTTTTATAGCATCAGATGACTAATTTAAACCAAACTTATCAGAAAAGCAAACATCAGCGTGATAAGAACTACCTAAAATGGCAGAAACCATGTTTGGGAACACTTTATTTGACGTGTATTTCATCAAGTTGATATCCAGTATTGCCATTAAGCGGTCTTGCTTAATAATTAGCATGGCCTCATACAATACACCCAGAGATGTTAACAGCCAGGGAAGTGTGGGTTAATACCACTCGGCTGCTTTTCTTTTTTAATTGTGTCCTTTTTTTTCTTATAGTGTCCTTCTCATTTTATGCAATTGTGAAAGCACTTTGAACCGCCACTGTCTATGAAATGTTCTTTATAAATCAACTGCCTCACCTTACCTTAGCTGCCACTGTTTGTTTAAGAGCTACAATCAAATCAGTTTGGCAGAGGTCGACGTTGACCTGCCGGATTTAAAGCCTACAGACAGACTTGCAAAAGAGTGATAACACTTAACTTTAATGACTCTAATCATTAGGATCAGGACAAAACTGAATGACACGGTAATAACTGTCTTGTAACAGCCACTGTCAAAGTCAGCCCCATGTGACAGTATCATGTTATGTTACAACCAAACAGTTTGCGTTTGATCATGAATATTTGTTAGGATATAATAATGACAATGATGTGTGAGCCTTTGAATAAAATGTTACCTTAAAGGCCTTCTCTTTAGGGTTTAGTGGACAGTTTTGCATTTGATGATGTTTGTCTCAGTCTGGTTTGTTTTTTCACTGTTGTTTCTTGAAGTCCCTCACAGTCAAGGTAAATGGACTCTCTCACCAGACATGTTAGACACAATAAAAAGTACTTTTGCTGAGTGGTTGGAGGATTTCTAACGTGTGTACGCTCTGTTTGTCCTCCCCAGTAAATTCCGTCTGTCCTACTACCCTCATCGTCTGGAGAGCTTCAAAGCTTTGCTGAAAGAAGCCTTCAACGGCAAAATGGAGCACTGCGTCTACGGAGATTTCAAGACGTACGTCCCCGGCCAGACCCAGGCCCCGTGCTACTTCATCCATGTCTGTAAGAAGACAGCCTGAGAGTCCTACCCGCCAACTTGCTACACACACTGCTAGGAAAGTAATAGCTCTTTGTCCTCTCTAAGTTCCAACATGCTCCCACAGTCCTCCAGATTTTTTCCTGGAACGCTGGAAAGTATGAAAGATGTACACTAGATTTTGGCAGATTGACTCTTTGGTCACTTTACCTGTTAAGTGATGAGCACATGGGCGCTATAATCATCCTGATAGTTTGTGTCTACAGTGTCCAGTGTTAATACATGAGCGTACACAATGGTAGCAGCACCAGTAGACAGCTGGCATTATGATCGTTATATAAGAAAACGTATTGTCAGTGTTTTTTTTCATGGCCGGGAAAGTTGTAATTCATACAAGTTTTCATTTTCTCTAATATTTTAAAATGTCGTCTGCTTTAATGTTAAAGCAACAGAGCTTCTTTGGCTTTACTAGGAACAATCGGTTGATTCTGATCTCTCTTTTGACTTAAAACTAAGTGTTATCCTTAAACTCTCAAATAGTAACTGGCTAAAATGGTTAAATCTAGTTTGCAAAATATATTCCAAATGTATCGGACCACTGTTTTGCCCATATCTGGTAGTTTCCCAACATGATGTGTGCTGCTTTTGTGTTTTCCTTGTTTCTATTTCCTCCCTGCTTCCCGCCTCTCTTTGAGAACTTTGATATCCACAATGAACATGTTTCAAAACGGTGCTGTACATTAGTGATTTTCCTCATGGTGGAATACTTGATATTAATTGCCAGTGATGTACACAGTCCTAAGATATATTCTTAGACAGTTGTATTTTGTAAGTTTACCACAAGAGTCTTAAAAACCCAGACAAAGCCTGTGTTTTGTGAATACGGTAGCCTTTCTCCTTTCATGGATTTTTGAGCTGGAAAAGCAAAAAAGCTGATCTCAAGTTCACACAAATCTTAAACGGGTCTGAATATTTCAATTCTCTAGCCTTACTTTTACAACAGTCCTCCCACATTCAATTTCATCTTGCTCAATTGTAACCTCTTGTCACTGACGTCACTTACAGGGTTCGTACAAAGTCTTGAAAGTTTGGAAAATGTTTAATTTTAACCATTATGTTGAATATACTCTTTGAAAAAGTGCTTGATTTTCAACATAATCTGGTGTTTCATCATCTACACAATCACTCAAGGAAACCAAAAATCTTTTCATCTTTCAAATGAAACGATCCCGTCGTCATATTTGTTTGTTGTCTCCTGGCATTTATAGTAACTATTAAGATGTGATGATACAGGCTTTGAGAGTCTGGACATTTTTGGTTTAGGTACCTTGAAAGTGCTTGAATTGTACTCTTAAAATCTTGTACGAACCCTGTGCTTAAATAAGAGCAGAGAAGCAGCTGAAGTGTAGATTGTGAATCACACTGACACCTTGAAACTGGCTAACCTGACTGTCAGTCCAGTCAACATCCCCACCCCCCACCCTGAAGTGTCCTTGACTACCTCGCCAAACCCCTACCAACTCCAGAGTTAAATGACCCCTGACCTCTCTGAAGCCAAAAAACAAATCGGTCATTTTCCACTAAAGCCTGCTCCTGAGAGAACGGGTCAAGGCTTCTCATATTTGAATGGAACTGGCCTTTTTTTGTAGCAATTTAGGTTTTCTTTAACTGATTTCTCTTGTTTTGTGATATAGTTTAAGTTGACTTAAGCTAAAAACAGCCTTTACATTTCCTGGTCATTACTGCTAATGAAGCTACAATAGGCCAGGAGTTAGTGTCAGCCGTTATAGGTGACAATAAAAACTCTTGTCCTATTGAAGATTCACCCAAGAACTACTAACAGACTCATTTCAGGAATACTCAAAAAGCCAAAATGTAAAAAATGCAAACGGTTGCATAATGCAAACCCAACACTCTGTGAAATTGTGTTAGCACCCAAAGATGTTTAAAAAGTGTTTTTTTGTTTTTGTTTTTGCTCAATCTTGTAATTTTCTGTCAAAAGTAAGACAAACGTGAATGTTTTTCAATTGTGCTGCACAGTACATGTCTCAAATAATTGAGTTTGCCCAAATGATGAGAGGAACACGGTGGAAGAATAATTTACACTGCTGTGTTATCAGGTTCAAATACACTTTACTTTGATACCAAATGAAAAATGAGAAAGGAGCTCTACCAGAGAGAAATCAAATATTACCACTACTCCTGCTGTTTGCCTCTTGTAGACCAAAATGTACGATACGCTGTAGTGTGTGATTGAGATCAATGGTAGGTTTAGAATGCGGTAAGAAATGCAGGACGTTTGAGTGGGTTTGAAAGTTTATGTAGAGATAAAACTATTTCACAGCAGTCTTATTATGTTGCCAATTCTTTAAAAAAAAGTGTAAAAATTTTCACAATAAACACCGATTCTTGGAATTCTTTTGCATGAAATAAAAAATATATTTGAAATAAGTAACCTGATGGTTACATTTTTATTTTCATTGTCATGTTTCTGTGATAGATCTATGTGCATAAAGTTAGATAATGTGTGTGTGCAAAGGAACAATTTTTTTTTACACAGTCCTTGTATTCATAGTATTCAGTCATAGTACTTGTAGCTGCAGTAGGTGGGCCATTAAAATTGATTATAATTTGCTGCATCCATTAAGGCAGCCTGGCTACACCAGACCTCTGCATCATATTCTAATACATTTGATGCCCGAACCCAAGAAGATTCCCATATGTGTCTCTAATCTTGGTTGTATGACCTCATGTTGTACAGTACAAGAAAAGTATCACTCAGAGTTACAGTACTCTGAGTACATATTGAAGTATCAGTGGTAGCATTACAGACCAATAGTAAGACAAGGTGAACAGGCCAAAACAGTCGATGTCTAAGGCACTGTGTCACTGACATTTGGTTTCTGTGTTTTATTTCTGCAAACCCAATAATAAAGTCAGACATCCTTTACAGCCTACTGGATGGTACCAATCAAAAGTCAAAACAAATGCCTGTTTCAACAAAATGCCCATATTCAGTAAAGACAAAGGTCCCGGTATAACAAGTTTTGTAGAAGTCTTCCTGTCAGGCCACAGCATGTCGTCTACTTCACATCTGATACTTGCTCTTGTAGTGCACAAACAATCTTTTGGCATGGTGCAACCATGTTTTGCATGTGAGGGTTTTTTAAAATGGGCATGTCGGTGAACATACCTGAGAGTTACACAGTTCATTAGAAAAGCAGTTTAATCATAGTAATGTTGATCACAGGGACTTAATGTATGGGCGGATCAATTCAAGATATTTATACATTTAAATTCTGTATGAAAGAATCATGATTTTCATATGACAGCTGTGCCAAAGCAACTGATGAAAACTGTGAATTAGAGTCGAGATCATTTCTAGATATTATATGACCATAATTTCCATGTTTTTCCATCAAAAAGAGATCTTAATACTGTCATCGTCTCTAAGTGCAGGATGTAGGTTTGACACAAGAGGGCAGTATTACATCACATGTAACTCTTGAAATGGAGTCAAAATCCCACAGATGAGGACCAAACTCCATTAGTAAACTTGTGCTTTTTGTCTTTCTGCATGATAAAGTTTTATCATTATACCATTTTGATTTTTTAACTTAAAAAACCCCCCCAAAAAACCCACTGAAATAAGCAAATTTTAAATGTCTCATTTAGTTTTAATGACACCGGTCTGGTCTCAATTATGTTTATTGTGATTGCTAAACTGTTTGATATCTTGCTTTGAAGACCCAAGGCCTTCAAATTTAGTTTAGTCTTTTAGTTACTTTACTTTTTTGTGTCAGATTGAACCCTGTAAGAGATCTCTTTCTAAACAGTGTGGCAACAAATAAAAATTCTAAGAACCCTACGAAGATCTTAGCCCCAATAAAACATACAGCTTCTTCACTGTCTGACATTTTGTCAGTGAGTGACATTTCCTGCCTTGTCTGTGTGACCTCCGAACACAAACGTGCTCCCCATCATCTAGCATCGCTTCCCTGGAGGGGAGCGTCTGGAGCTCATCTCGCCTCATGTCTCCGAGGTATGCTATCAGACTCTGTGGTAGACGGCCGTGCAAGGAGCTGATACACAAACCAGATGTGAGAACCGTTTGCCAGATGTGGCTGCTCCGCTTTGCTTTGCTCCAGTTAGGGGAGTCAAAGTGGTCAACCATGACTGGCTTTACTGGGGAGGATCGTTTTCACAGCACGTCATTGGCCAAATCAAACAAAAACAGAGAGCTGAGAGAGACAGATTGGCTGGAAAGAAGGAGATGAGTAATTATGATTAATAATGATTATACTGAAGGAGAGAAGAAGAAAAGATGTGAAATTAACTACTTATACCATATGTTCTTCAAGTTTGTACTTGAAGAGAAAATTAGTTTTTTGAGTGACGTGGAGTTCATCTCTAGGCACTTCCACATTGAATTCAATACTCAAATTCGGATTTTCTGGCCCCAGCATTTGACAAGAAGGTGGTGAGGTCCAGTCTTCAGTACATCCCTTTCAGTTTTTGTGACATCACTGACTGTTGTTTGCGGTACTGTGTCTATACACCCAGTCATCCAGCTGTTACATATTTTGTCTTTCTAGACTCTATGTGTATGGTGGGACATTCCAGGGGAAAAGAAAGTGAAGCGACAGCAGTTTGTGTGGAGTTAATCTTCTGTAACCAGACTGGCATCCTGTAAAGCTCGCGGAGGTCTGGAGAATTTCAAAGTACATATTTGGTTATAAGGACACAATGGGCTGTTGTTATACTTCAAACCAATGAAAAGTCACTATGGAGAAATGGTTTGTACCTTGTTGGAACTCTCTTCCCTTTCTTTATTCCATGAGAAAGACTGTGGTGATGTATAAGTAACTATTTAAAGCTGCACTACACTATATTTTTATTCAAACAGTGGACATATGACTATGTGTAAAGTGAAAGGGGTTGTACATACTGACAAACCCACAAAGAATTGTTACCCGACTCTGCAGTTCCCATCAGCTCTACAGGCTCTTTCTTGGCCTCTTTCAGCTAGTTGTTTTGGTTTTACAGCCCTCAATTTAAAGGGTAACTGGTATTTTTAAACCTAGGCCCTATTTTTACATTTATTTCTGAAATCTCACGAGAGGTTGAGTTGTTGCCGGAAGACGATGGTGAAAACGTGAGTCAGAGTTGGAGAGAAGAGTTTACAGAGGAACTGCTAGCAAGAATTTCTTTCCAAAGTCATGGCTGGATATTTAGCTGATTTCGACAATGTAGATGAGGCATTTACCAAAAATACCTGAGTTACCCTTTAACTGTTTTGGTTCAGTCTCACTTCACGGACGTCTTACCATTCTCATCAGCTTTGCTTCCAGACAGAGCAGGCGGCTTTGATAAACCCACTGTACGCTACCTGCCCAACACCAAACAACAGACAGACAAAAGTTAGCAACTAGCTGGTGAACGTAGTGGAGCATTTAGCAGCCAAAGAGCCAGATATTTTTTCTTAGGTGTTGGGGAAGACCAAAACTGAGATAAAAGAGTGAATATTGGATTTACATTTGATGGATGGCCACAAACAGGACTCCAAATAAATGCTAATGTTGCTTTGTGTCTGCTGGATGTGTAAATAGGCAACTGTTTGCTAACACGTTAGCCTATATCAACTTTATAAGGTGAAAATTCGTCAGTATTGTGTTTACAGCTTAATTCTGCTGTCCCCAAGTGGCTAATAAAATAAATGTTTCCTCCTGTAAAGAAATAGTAGGACATGGAAAATACACTAATTAGATTTCTTGCCGAAAGTAAGATGAGAAGATCGATACTCTCGTAAACCAACGTGTCATTTTTACACTTCAGTTTTTGTACGGATTAAACAAACAGTATATATAATGTGTCAGTTAGTGACGTAGTGGGCAGATTTTGTTAGCTTTGGACAAAGTCAGGCTAGCTGGTTCCCCCCGGTTTCCTGTCCTTATGCTAAGCTAAGCTAACGGTCTACTGAAGGTAGCTTCATATTTAGAGTACAGACATGAGAGTGGTGTTGATCTTCTCATCTCACTCTCAGCAAGAAAGCCAATAAGGGTATTTCCCAAAATGTCAAACTATTCTTTTAAGTATGTAAGTGTGTATTATTTTCTAGTAACATTTCTCAGTAGAGCTTTTTTTCTGTTTTGCAGCAAAACATTTACTAGTAAAATAAAATACAAAATAAAGACAGAATTCACCAACATAGTTTGAGAAGGAGAGTTGAGGAGAATAAAGGGAAAAATAGAGGAATGTCTTTGATGACTTTCTTAAAATAGAAAAGGACATTGGAAGAAAAGAATAGAAGGTGAGAAACAAGGAGTAATAAAACGTCTGCAGCCAACAGAAAAGCGAGGACTCAGACAACATGTAAAGAGGTGAAAATGTTGAAGTGAGAGTGGAAAAAGAGACAGGAGGAATCCAGAGGTGCTGAAAGAGAAAAAGCTGAGAAGGGGAGGGAAAAGAAATGTCAGACAGTATCTAACTGGCTTCGGTTGCTTCCATAGTGAGCTGCCAGATGAGAATTTTCCAGATGTTAGAGGTAGGGGAAGAAAAGGGAGGGGATGTGGAGAAAAAAATAAAATCTAGATTTTTTTTTTTACTTCTCTTTTTATTTGTCTTCCTCTGAGTTTCCATGGCTGGTCAGAGCACGAGGCAAGTGGCTGCTAACACTTCAACAAGGTGAGGGCCTCTGAGTGCTTTGATAGCCTCTATTAGCCTCGCAGTGCTCGCAGAAACAATAGATGTAGGGGAAAAAAAGCTTGATGGCTTGCTATAAACTCACTGAACTGCTCTCTTTCCCTCCACCTCTCCCCTCTTTTTTACTTCTTCCTCCCACATAACTGATTGCTTTCTTTCCAGGACGCTTGAGAAATTATGTTTTTATGTGTGTGTGTCATATGATTCCTTAGTACGAAGAGCCTGGCTCTCATTTTTCAATCCCCCTGTGTGTGTGTGTGTGTGTGTGTGTGTGTGTGTGTGTGTGTGTGTGTGTGTGTGTGTGTGTGTGTGTGTGTGTGTGTGTGGAGGCAGAGGAGCAAGACTGGAGTCCCAGCTGTCTCTTTCCCAGCTGCCACTGCTTGACTCCTGATGAGAAAAGTGGACAGTGAAAGAATAGATTGTTTGAATGTGTGTTTCGTTGTATCTTCACCTGTTTGTTGAGTCCTGCTAACTAAGTACTTTTACTCAAATACTGTACTCCAGTACAAATTCAAGGTGCTTGTACTTTGAGTATTTCCATTTTATGCAACTTTATACTTCTACTCCACTTCATCTTATTGGTAAATATTGTACTTTTTACTCCACTACATTTGTCTGAAAGCTTTAGTTACTTTTCAGATTACAATTTTTCACCCTTTCTGTCCAGTGAAAACCATGTATCTCCAAATTCTGTGATTTAGAATTTTAACTCTTGTGATAAACTGAAGGATTACATGTTCCTTTATTAAGCTAAATAAACTATTTAAAACCCTCCTTGGATTAGTCACAAAGCTGAGCTCATGAAAAGTTGACTTTTTAGATACGTGGTTCTCACAGGACAGCAACAAACATATGATGATCTTATAGAATATGATGCATTGCTGTAGATGAAACTACCCAACAGTATATAAAGGAGTTAAAATGAGCTCAACCTTAAACATCTACAGCAGTAAAATGCAACATACACATTAATGCAGCAGTAATATTAATCCAGAAACATCAGATATATAATAGTAAAACACTGACAGGGAGCATTTTACTGCACTAAGTACTTTAACTTTTGATTCTTTAAGTACATTTTGCTAATAACACTTATACTTTTACTTAAGTAAGCTTTTCAGGACTGTTACTTCTTCCACCACTGGCATCATGTGTACATAATGTCTGTGTGTTTGTGTATGGGGGCTCTCTTGAAATCCCTCATCGGGACGGGCCAAGTCGAAGGTCTGTAAGCATTTATAGAGTCGTTATAATAAAAGAGTGGGTCACACCAAAAACTCAACAGCAGCTCTGGGATTTTCCAGCCCTCCACTCCGCCTGTGCCAAGACACTGTTTGGACAGAGAAGGCTGGAGATATTGAATGCCTTGTCTAGTGTTACGCAGGGGAATAGCCTAATCCAGACTGGGCCCATTCTTTCCCACATGAATGGTGTGTGTTTGTCTGTACTCGCTGCGTGTTTGTGTGGATGTGTGTGTCGAGAGGGGCCGGTAAGAGAATCAAGAAACAGACAACATCCTCCTGCTGTGCAGAGAGGGTCTGGAGAACAATACAGCCTGGCGAGTGAAGGAAGCACTCTGGCTGGAGGCCCGCAACTGGACAACGCTTAGCTTGTTTTGGGTCCTGAAACAAATAAATGACAGAGTTCCTCTCAGTTTCACAAGCTCTCTCTCTCTCTCACACACACACACACACACACACAGATGAAAACCTACGGAAATCAATACGGTTTGTTTATAACAAAAGGATTGCATGAGGACCAAACAAATTCAAGCTGTAATCAATCTGCAAGTCAACATTTGAGAGCATGCAGAGATAGATTTGTAAGTGCAGTAAAAGTTTTGAGTTTTCCTCCTGATGTTTAAACAGGAACGCACATCAAAAGAATGATCCTGAATGTAATGGTGAGGGGAATAGCCCGATGTTCAGGCAGGCTCTAACAGGATGACTCTTCACTTCCAGGTCAACTCCCATGAGTATTCTTCAGTAAAAAGCAGTAAAAATAAAAGATGATGGGCCTTCAAGCACTTTCTCAGCTTAACTTGTGTCTGCACATGTTTGTTATGATAATAAGAAACACACCGGTGTGAACTTAGACCAGGTCACGTGTAGCCGTACTGCATATTCCTCGAGGCTGCTAACGACAGTTACACTGCACAGGATGAGTCACATACCTGTACACAGCAGGAAGTTAAAGGACAGGTTCACCCTTTTTCAAGTTTATCTTAAAATAATAAAAATAAAATAATACGTTGGAGCTATGCTGTCAGAAAACCAACGATATTAGACAATTGATACTGGAAAAAAGATCATGGGATCCTTTATGGGCTTCTAATTTTCTGTTTGGCAGAAATTAATAGAGGTGACTAAATATTTACTTGTCTATCTCATGCAAGTTTCATGTCTCGGTAAGTTAAATGTTAATATGTGGTCAAATTCAGAGAATGCAGCAGGTGCATGAAGGAAGGAAACATGTATTCATAAATCTACTGAAATAAATAGGCTATGATTAGGAAAATGGTCATCATGGTTCTCTTAGGTTCACCTGATTTGCACTTTAGCATTTGTGCAAATGTGTGCACTTTGGTGCAAAATGGCACCAAAAGAGGAACTGGAATTTTGAGGAAAATTTGTACAGTAATGTCAGTATGCTAAATGTTATTTTACGAGTGTGTGCTGCGGTTGAGGTGATGAAAAGGTGCAGCCACTGTACAAACTGCAGTTTGTAATTTTACATGATGAAACATTTGTGCAACTAAAGTGCAGCTTTAATGGTACATTTTTCTGCGGAACCTTAGTTTGTCTGTCTTCCACAGCCATGGTCGGGCTATCCATTCAGCTATTTGTGTATGTGTGTGTGTGTGTGTGTGTGTGTGTGTGTGTGTGTGTGTGTGTGTGTGTGTGTGTGTCAGCCAAACCTCCCTACTGTAGCTTGTCTGTATGGCCACATCTCCAGTTATAGCTCAATAAACTGTGCTGTGGCCTTACTGTACATGAAGTCACAGCACTGTATGCTCATTAACACACACACACACACACAGCCTTTTTATGTGCTTGTATTTGCACACATATGCTCACACAGACGCACATCAATGGAAACCCATTAACACACACACAAATACAAACCCAACATACAGAGGTTTGTCAATTGGACTGTTCTTGGTGGAGCCATGACAGTTATGACTCTCAGGCCTCTTAGTGTGGTTTGGTTTTCTTCAGTCAGACTCTAAAATATTTTTGGTGTCTGAGCACCCCCCCACCCCCCACCCCCACCCCATCTTTATGCCTGTGTCTATCTCTCCGCCCAACTTCCCATTCATGCCCGAGGCTTGGTTTTCCTTCCAGTGGTCCTCCAGGTTCATTTCAGAGAGTGATGCCAGCTTGCCACAGGTTAGACAGAAATAAACAGTCAGGCTCTCCAAGTTAAACAGCTACCTTGTCATACCATCTGAAAGCCCCTCTGCTTCCTCTGGGCCGCCCACCGCTCAAAGAATGTGTCTTCAGTTCTCTGAGGAATGGCACGGTCTGCACACAGCCCAACAAAGCTGTGCACGTATAGAAATGAACATACAGATGTCATTTTCACACGCAAACACACACATGGAAGGTGTAACTCTTGTGCACACAAAGGAGACACACACACACACAGGCGAGCTCTTGCAGCGGTGATTTTGTCCTGAGTACACTGAGGCTATTGTTCAGAGGCTTTGTGGGTCCCAGAGTGGTGAAGTGTTCACCCAAAGAGACGGAGATGGGGATGGGGACGTGGGTGGGTGGGGGGGTGTATCCATTTCTACACACCACTGAAACTACACTCATTCTCCTAACTGCTGCCACATGGGGAAGTCTCCTAATGGCATACAGTACAGCACGACCTGCACAGCCACACACACACCACACACACACACACACACACACACACACACACACACACACGTATGGACATCATCACATAACATTTTCATAGAGAGCAGTTTCTCCTCCTGGCAGGTCAGTCCTGCAGAAGCTCAAGGTTTCCACAGGTTTTAAATGTTAAGGAAGGATTTAGGTAAAGCCTACACTCTAAGCCATTAAATGTTATAGAGAGTCAAGTGGTGAACTCCCCATGAAGTCAAGAAAAGTAATACTCATATATTATATAATTATATTTCACATGTATAACAGCAGTTTGACCTGGTAAAACCTGACAAAACCTCACCAAGTGTCCAACATGGAAATGGTTCATTCTTACGGGAACATGAACATGCTCAGCACATTGAATGAATTTGGTCTTCAGGGTCGCTTAAAACATTAATATTCACCCGCTGCAGAGCATAAATGTCAACAGCAAATTTCATTTCATTCAAATGAAATTCATCATTTCATTTAAGTCTTTCCATTTGTTTTCAGCATAGCATGTTGGATTGGTCGAGGCGAATTTTGGGATGAAACTGGTGCTAGAAGAAAGGTCAAGGGGTCACCAAAATAGTGAGGAAAGATTCTCTGGGGTCTATGAATGTAAATACCACAGTTCAAGACAATCTGAGACACAAAGACAAAAAAACACGAGTTGGATATTATTCTAAAGCAATAAATATTCTACAGGTTATTTTCTATACACTAATCAGGGTTGTAGTAGGTGGAAGTAATCAAGCTATTACAACCATTACAGCAGTGGCATCTCACTTAAACCTGCACAATGATGGATTTTACTTTATAACAGCTTTTGCCAAGAAATCAGTCAGTAAAGTGCCACTGAAATAATAATGTATGTGATGTTATAATGTAAAAAACTTGCACATCTCCATAACTTGGTAGTCAGTAAAGTGGCTGGCTGAGATTCAACTTTTACAATTTCATGTTTGAGGTAATTATTAAATGATGCATTTCATCAATGCAAGATATTCTGAACTGCAAGTTTGTTGACTTATAATCAGAAGCTAGCAAGTAATGCTGGCTAGCTTTACAGCACTTAAACATCCAGACTGTGGAGGTTAGACAAGGTTATTTTCTTCTCAAAGCCCGTGTTATAACCCATTTTAAGGCGAACGTTTTGAGACTGAATAACATCTACATTAACAAAGGCTACCGTCGTCTGCTGGAGGGGGCGACTGCCGACAGGAATGAATCTGTTCTTTCACTGTCAGTGAAAAGGCATTCAGAGTGTCGCCAGAGAGCACAACACATACAGTAAATCAACCAGCAGATTTGTCTTTATAAACGTCCACAGATCCTTCTTATTGCCCTGGATACCATACCTGGTTCATTATTTTCTATCAGTATAAGAAATGATGGTTAGTTGGTTGTAGTGTCATTTAGAATCTGCTACATGTCATCTTCTCTCAGCAGTCCTAACATAATACAGACTACATGTTTTCATGGAACTGCATGGTTGCTATGTAGTTATACTATGGGAGGAAAGTTTTGTAGTGGGATTTTTGATATTGTTTCACAACTACCATCTTCCATAAATTTAGCATTGTGGTTAAAACTCAGTCTCTTTTTGTCATAAAAGTGGCCAATTTGTGTTTGTTTGGACTGTGGGAAGTTATTCTGTTTGACTCTCCTTGCCAAGATGAGAAGTTCTGCTTTTATTGTAAATTAAAAGCATGATTTGTGTTCCTGGAAAGGCCAGACATTTAGTTTTGATTTAACCAAACTGCACTTTAATTGAATGTGCAGAGGATGTTGTTAACAAAGCTCCCTTTTTTTGCTGCATTTCATAAAGACACTGGAAAATCACATTAGAGCTGTGTTTTAATCTCTTTCCTCTTTTCTTTAGGTAACATAGCTTTTTAAATGCTTTTTCACTTGTAAATTAATACGTGGGTGGTATTTTCTGGCTCAAATTCAAACCCTGGTTATGAGTGGGAGTGATGACAGTGATAACACTAAATGGCACATATTTCCCTTTAGTTCAAGTGAATGCGAAGTTAGGGGTTTGGGTAGAACTGAAATTAGATCACAGCAAAGAAAAACTGATGCAAGTTGCTGTGTTTGGACTTCAGTATTCCCATTGGTTCTGCTTATTTATAACAGTTTTGGTATGAATAAAGAGAAAAAGAGTGCCCAGTCAAGAATCTCAGTATCTTAACAGCTTCTCTAAATTAACTCTACATCACTGGGTTTTTCTCCAGGTTCACTATAATGGTATTGTATATGGGTCAACAATGTACTTTTGACCTACCCTGATGCAGGAGTCCCTTGTTTGTCTGGACTTTAATTGGTAACACTGGGAACCATAATTCTAAACTAAACCGCAAAATCATAGAGGACAAAGAGGCTAGCTAATAAGAATTTAGCTTGCGTGCCAATTAAAGTCTGGAGTTTGAGGTTATTTGAGGCTATGAAGAGCAGTAAAAATGACTCAGAGGGCGATCTGAGTCATAGCTTTTATATGATGAATGCTGGCAGACTGAGAGTCTTTATTTACACTGATCTGAATACAGTCAGTGGTGACTTGGATGAACTGTGTGTGAAATTTTTAAATTGCATGTGAAAAAACTCTTTGTGGACATTTCTGCAAATGGAACTAAAGAACAAGTATTGCTTTCATCAATGTTCGAAGTGAGCCCAGGCTTGGGAGGGCCCAGCACCCTTACATCTGATCACGAAGCACCTGTTAGCCACGTAGCTAACAGGCTACATGCTACAAATGGCAAACTTTGACAAAGACGACATATTGTGCATAAGGCTAGCCATATGAATATGTCTCTCAACATTTTGAGTCCTTTGGGATTATTTAGCTTTCTAAAAAAAGTGCACACCGTGCACTATGATAAAATCAGATCACAAATGGTGCACCAGCAGGACGCAAATACAGGTAGTTTGATTTACCAAACCACGTTTAGCGCATACTTTTAAAGGAATACTATGACAATTTGACATTATTATTTATTTGCTTTCTTGCAAATAAATGTTTTGTGAGAGATTGATACCACCTTCATGTCTGTACGGTAAATATGAAGCTATATCTAGTGGCTGGTTAGCTTAGCGAATTAGCATATATTAGTTTTTACACTTTGGTATATAGATAGTGAGGTTTATAAGTGTTGGCAGGTAGATTTCCTCCTGTTTCTAGTTTTTGTGCTAAGCTAAGCTAACAGGCTGATGGTTGTAGTTTCATATTCATTGTACAGAAGTGACGGTGGTATCCATCTTCGTATCTATCTCTTGGCAAAAAGTGGATAAGCATAATTCCCAAAATGTTGAACTATAAGGGTTCAAACTCACTCAACTGTATACTGCTGTCACAAGCTGCTAATCTTGAGTGTGAACGTTCTTTGGAAACACTTACTCCACTTACTAGCTTTTTCCGGAGTTCACCGTCTTCATCAGCTGATGGAGTTTGCTCAGTTATCATGGCGGTGGCTCAGCTGTCATCATGTGACCTACTGTAAATATGGAACGTGATAATAGGGGACATCATGACCCCTGTCTTCATTGGATTGTTTTTGTTGGTCTTAAAGTCATATATTGCTGATTCTACAGCCCATCAAAATATTTGGTCAGATTTATTAATCCAGAATTTATCTAAGCAAAAGAGAAACATAATGTATGACAGACCAAATTATACTATGTACATATGTAATCAATGGATGTCTTGCCAAATCTGTCTGCACCATCTTTCAGCTTGGTTGCACCACTCATATGCGCTTCAAAACACAATCGCTGCACTTCGACTCAAACCGCGCTTTGGGTTGGAGACAACAAGCCGAGAGACCAGGAGAGTGGCATTAATCAGACACAGATGACCTGGCTTGCCTCATATGATAAACGCATCCAAGGAGGAAAAAAGAAAAAAAAGTCGACATTTGAAAGTCAGAAGTGAAGAGTGAAGACGGTTGGTACAAGCAGGTAAAGACTTAAAGGGTTAGATCAAAGCTAACATCCTCACATTAAGGGTTGCCAGGTCTTCCTCTATTGCCAGTTTTTCATATTTCTGTCACTCCATCGCATCCTTCCTGATTCCCTGTTTATTTTACAGTCAGTTCAAAGAGACCATGGTGCAGAGCAGGAGAGGACATGACTTGAGGTAATAGGACAGTGTGCCAGGGGTGGAGAGATGTGTAGCTTATCAGCTGATCCCAGGGGTTGTACAGTACAGTTGGTGTGGAGGAAAAACGGGGATGCGGCAGGACAGATATAGAACAAGGTTAAAGGAGGACATGTTGTGGATGCTCTCAGGCTGTTCTCTCCCCTCCTCCAACGTTTAACCTCATTCTTTCTCTCAGGTTCCGTCAGGCCTCATTGCCGGTACATGCCGAAACAAGGAGAGTGATTCACGGCCTCGAAAGGAAACTTGTGAATTGTTGCCAAAGATATCAGTCTTCAGACAGGGTGTGGTCTTTAACTTCGCCCGCTTCCCCTTCATACTACTACTACTACACACTACCTCCACCTGGATCCTTTACGATCTACTCACTCTTAAAACCTAGCTGCAATGTCACACCAACATTGACACAAGTAATGTAACACCGATGAGAGGAGAAAATAAATGTCACAGGGTGTGAATGTCGAATTAGGTTTGTCTCTCTATTTTCTGAAATGATTATCATGGCAGCACAGACTACTAATGAACCTTTGTTAAAGTTTAATTAATGTTACATCCGATAACTGTGACGGTGAGCATGAGGTTAGATGAAAGTTGTGTTCTGGTTGTGATCTAAAAGTCAGAAAAGTAGCATATTCCACTGAGGCATACCACACCATCCATCTAGCTCCTATTCACCTTAAAAGTTGATATGGCTAAACAGTTGTCTATTTACATATCCAGCAGACACAGAGCAACATTAGCATTCATTTGAAGTCATGTTTCTGGCCACCGGATGAATGTAAGTCCAATATTCACTCTATTTTTTTCTCTGTTTTAGTCTTCAGCAAAAGATCTGTCTCTTTAGCTGCTAAATGCTAATCCATGTTCAGCAGTTAGTCACTAACTTTGTCTGCCTGCTGTTTGGTGCTGGGTAGCTAACGTAAAAACCAAAACAATGAGCTAAAAGAAGCTAAAATGCTTCGTAGAGCTGAGGGGAATTTCAGAGTTGGGTTGTAATTCTTTGTAGGTTTGTCACAACAAGCGACTCCTCTCACATTACACATAGTCTCTTGATCTATTGTTAAGGTAAAAATATTGATTAGTGCAGCTTTAAGTAAATACAGTGGATGTGTTGGGTGTTGCAGACTTTTGAAAAAGGCAGCAATGGAAGTGGAACACAACTTTATATCAATGGAGAAAAACTGAAAGGTTATCATCTTTAGACAGTTAACGTTTAGTTTTTATCACCTGGTCTTTTGCGATTTACACACCTGTCTAAATCCTTACAACCACCATGTCAGCTATTTCACACAAGGTATTATGTTCTATTAAAAAAAAAAAAAAAAAAAAAAAAAGAAGATAATAAAACAGAGGAGGTTAGCTCCATGGTATACCCCACAAACCCGCAAATTAAAACAAACATCGCGAAAACTTGAAAGGAATTGGCGTTCCACCAATCTGGAAGAATCACGTTTAGCCTGGCAAGTTAGTCTTAAAATTTATAGGAAGGCCCTCCGTAATGCCAGAGCAGCTTACTACTCATCATTAATAGAGGAAAATAAGAACAACCCCAGATTTCTGTTCAGCACTGTAGCCAGGCTGACAGAGAGTCACAGCTCTGTTGAGCCATGTATTCCTATAGACCTCAGTAGTAATGACTTCATGAGCTTCTTTAAAGATAAAATTCTAACTATTAGAGAAAAAATTCAGCACCTCCTGCCCTCAGTTGGTACTGACTTGTCTTCAAACACAGGAACCTTAGAAACAACTGTAAAACCTGTACATTTAGACTGCTTTTCTCCCATCAACCGTAATCAACTAACTTCCATGATTTCCTCATCTAAGCCATCAACGTGTCTCTTAGACCCCGTCCCAACTAGGCTGCTTAAAGAAATTTTACCCTTAGTTAGCACTTATGTACTAGATATGATCAATCTGTCCTTATTAAAAGGCTATGTGCCACAGTCCTTTAAAGTAGCTGTAATTAAGCCTCTTCTTAAAAAGCCCACTCTTGATCCAGGGATTTTGTCAAATTATAGACCTATATCTAACCCTCCTTTTCTCTCTAAGGTCCTTGAGAAAGCAGTCGCCAATCAGTTGTGTGACTTTCTACACAACAACAAGCTGTTTGAGGATTTTCAGTCAGGATTTAGAGTGCATCATAGCACAGAGACAGCACTGGTGAAAGTTACAAATGACCTTCTAATTGCATCAGACAAAGGACTTGTCTCTGTACTTGTCTTACTAGATCTTAGTGCTGCATTCGATACCATTGACCATCACATTCTATTACAGAGACTAGAACATTTAATTGCCATTAAAAGGTACTGCACTAAGCTGGTTTAAATCCTATTTATCAGATCGATATCAGTTTGTACACGTTAATGATGAATCCTCTATGCACGCCAAAGTTAGTCACGGAGTTCCACAAGGTTCTGTGCTTGGACCAATTCTATTTACCTTGTATATGCTTCCTTTAGGCAATATTATTAGGAAGCACTCCATAAATTTTCATTGTTATGCAGATGATACCCAATTATATTTATCGATCAAGCCAGATGAAACCAATCAATTAGCTAAACTTCAAGCATGCCTTAAGGACATAAAAACCTGGATGACCTGCAATTTTCTGATGTTAAACTCAGACAAAACCGAAGTTATTGTACTTGGCCCCGAACACCTTCGAAACACATTATCTAAAGATATAGTTTCTCTGGATGGCATTGCCCTGGCCTCCAGCGAAATCGTAAGGAATCTCGGAGTTATCTTTGATCAGGATATGTCCTTTAACTCCCAAATAAAACAAACTTCAAGAACTGCCTTTTTTCATTTACGTAACATTGCAAAAATCAGGCACATCCTATCTCAAAAAGATGCAGAAAAACTAGTCCATGCATTTGTTACGTCTAGGCTGGACTATTGCAACTCTCTATTATCAGGCTGCCCCAATAAATCCCTTAAGACTCTCCAGCTGATTCAGAATGCTGCGGCACGTTTACTGACAAGAACCAGAAAAAGAGATCATATTTCTCCAATATTAGCTTCTCTACACTGGCTCCCTGTAAAATCCAGAATAGAATTTAAAATCCTTCTCCTCACCTTCAAAGCCCTAAATGGTCAGGCACCATCATATCTTAAAGAGCTCATAGTACCCTATTACCCCACTAGAGCACTGCGCTCCCAGAATGCAGGGTTCCTTGTGGTTCCTAGAGTATCTAAAAGTAGAATGGGAGCCAGAGCCTTCAGCTATCAAGCTCCTCTCCTGTGGAACCAGATCCCAGTTTGTGTACGGGAGGCGGACAACCTCCTCACATTTACGAGTAGGCTTAAGACTTTCCTCTTTGATAAAGCTTATAGTAGGGCTGACTCAGGTGACCCCTGAGCCACCCCTTAGTTATGCTGCTATAGGCCTAGACTGCCGGGGGACTTCCTATGATGCACTGAGCTCCTTTCTCCTCCTCTTCCTCTCCATCTGTACGCCCTCATATCCCATCAATGCTTGTTATTAATTCAACTTCTTCCCCGTAGTTGTGTGCTTTCTCTCCTCTCTCTCTCTCCCTCTCTGTTGCTTTCTGCAGGTGTTTCTGCCTCTGGAGCTGTGGAGTCTGGGTCTGTGGTTGCTGCCGCCTGCTGCCCCCGTGCTCCTGCTCTGCACCCGCTGATGCTATTGCTGTTGTTGCTGTTGTTATTAGTATTACTATTATAATGTTGTTCTTAGTGTTGTTTCCGTTGGTGTTAACATCAATGCCATTACCATATCTATGCTGTATTGAGCTGCTGTATGTTCTCTTTCCTCCTGCTCTCTCTCTCCCGCTCCCCCCTTCCCCCTTCAACCCAACCGGTCGAGGCAGATGACCGCCCACCTTGAGCCTGGTTCTGCTCGAGGTTTCTACCTGTTAAAAGGGAGTTTTTCCTTGCCACTGTCGCATAGTGCTTGCTCATGGTGGGAACTGTTGGGTCTCTGTAAATATAAAGAGTCGGTCTAGACTTGCTCTATTCGAAAAAGTGCCCTGAGATAACTTTGTTATGATATGGCGCTATATAAATAAAACTGAATTGAATTGAATTACCAAACCACCTGGTCTTATCACACAGGTTAGATTTTATCTGAACATCAAGATGCAGAAAAGAGCTCGGAGAGTTTGATGAGCTCACAGACGATTGATTGAGGATTGATTGAGGATGATAAGTAAAACACTGAATCAACACTCAGAGTCATGATGCTTTATTTGTCTTCTGTCCCTCAGGTCAGTCCAGACTATACGTCCCCAGACCCTGAACGCCTCTCCTGGACACAGAGTCTGACTGATGAGCCCTGAACGCCCGGAGACGAGCCTCCTGGTCCCTGAAGGTGTCCAGAGCAGGAGGAACCTGAGGAGAGAGGAGGTGACAGAGCTGCAGAGCTTCCTGTCAGCTGATTGTCTAATAGAAGTATTGATCAGCTGTGAACAGTCAGTACCTGAGAGAAGCGGGGCAGTTTGAACGGAGTCTGAGTGACGGGCAGAGCTCTGCTCCTCCTCAGCAGGCTGGTCCTGGTGTCTGGGATACTACCTGGTTTTATCTGCACACACACACACACACACAGGTGTGTTTATGTCACTAGTCAGGACATTACATTAACTTGCATTCGTTCCTTTAAAACCATAAACAGACTCTGTTCAGACTCCTGTTTTGATGTTCAGACTTGTTGAGTTCAATAATCTGGACACTGAGTGTTACTGAAATGGGTTGATATGTTTATACTGTGTATTGATTGATTAGTATGTAAATGTGTGATAAGTGTCTGTTGTTAAACTGTCCAATAAGAACAGGAAGCTTCCACCACAAACTGTTTCCTCATCTGGAGGACTGAAGGACTACAACACCTGAGGTCATCTGTGCCACTGCACTAAAGCTGTCTCAGATCCACCTGGTTTACCTTGTGGGGACCTGCATCATATTGTCCCCATGTAGAAGTCGAGTCCCCACAATGTGACACACACACACCCTGAGCTGTCTCACCCTCTGCAGCTGTTGGTAGTTGCTAGTTTGATTCCTGCTCAGCTGTTGGTCCAGCCAGCGGCGAGCGTACTGATGAGAGAGGAGGTCAGACAGAGGAGACGGCGCCCTGATGGACAGATAGATCAGTGGAGCATCGATAACCAGCAATCAGTGATCAATGATCAGCTCGGTGAATGTTTTTCTGACCTGGTTGTGACTCCAAACGTGATGTCAGGCACCACCGGGCGCCGTGAAGCCCCACCCTCCCGTTGTTTGGGGGTGAGGTTCTGGGTCAAGGCCCCGCCCCTCTGAGCCCGGTACTGACTCAGCTCTTTGGACGTCACCAGACCAGACTTCACCGCGTCCCGGTTCAGAGACACGAAGTCCGGAGGGCCTGGCCATTGAGGTGCAGAGTCTCCTCGTCTGGACTGAACACTCCAACTGGACAGAACTGACAACACAGAAAAAACTACAACTCCCAGCAGGCCTCACTGCAGCTGTCTAAATAAATCATCTTTCTATTATTCAATAAGGATGTGATCAGTAATATTTATATGGAAGATCAATCGATAAACACAAAACTAAAGACATTCAAAGGCTGTGAGCTAAAAAACTACACGTGACATTTGTAATAAATATAAATCCGCAAAACACAAAATAATATGGGAGGCTGATCAGGGTGAAAACATTGAAAAACGTTCACACTCCACCACCTTCACAGGCAGCAGGATGCAGGCTACTTGTGTGTGTAGGAGTATCTGAGTGTGTGCGTGTAAAATAGTTTCAGAGCGAACACACTGAAAACAGTCTGGCACAGAGCCTCCTTGTGTGTGTGTGTCTGTGTGTGTCTGTGTGTGTGTGTGTGTGTGTGTGTGTGTCTGTGTGTGTGTGTGTGTTGTGTGTGTGTGTGTGTGTCTGTGTGTGTCTGTGTGTGTGTGTGTCTATGTGTGTGTGTCTGTGTGTGTGTGTGTCTGTGTGTGTCTGTGTGTGTGTGTCTGTGTGTGTGTGTATGTCTGTGTCTGTGTGTGTGTGTATGTCTGTGTCTGTGTGTGTGTGTGTGTGTGTGTCTGTGTGTGTGTCTGTGTGTGTGTGTGTGTGTGTGTGTGTCTGAAGACACGCTGCCCGACCTGAATCAACAAAACATGAGCTGCTTCTGGTTTTGCCACAATTAAATTTGAAATTTGCAATAAATATTTATCCCCATTGGTTTAGTGATGTTGAACTAAATAGCAGAAAACTTCATTCAGAACCTCATTGACTTTTGTACATAATTAGAGAAACAATTCAAATTCAGACTTAAAACAACTTTACAATCATTTTAAAAAGAAAATGTGTTTTATTGAATATTTCTGTTCGGTGCCGGTCGATGCCGTTACATGCTAATGTTTCAGTTTGGTGTTGTTGTTGTTGTTTGCAGTGGGTGGGGCTTACCCTCGGCCACGCCTCCATCTTTGAGCTTGCTGCTGCTGGTTCCAAAAATGAAATCTGGACCAGGACCTGACAGACCTCTGGACCTGGTCTGTCCCAGAGACGCCTGCACACAGGAGGGGGGACATCATCATCACATGAAGTCAGTCAGCAGCGTCTCACTGCAGGAACATCTTCACTAACTCCTGATGACTGTTTCCAGAATCCTCCTCAGTGGTGCGTTCAGGGACTGAGAGTTCTGCTGTTTCCTGAACAGGATGATGCTGTTCAGCAGTCAACTCTTAAATCTCAGAACGTCCTTGAACACACCATCAGGGAGAGTTTCTAATCTCAATCTACACACGATGATGTCACTAAACACTGACTGTGATGTCACGTCTCTCAGCTGGTTGGTGTGTGTGTGCTGCCATCTAGTGTTCATCAGGAGGTTTTACACTCAGCAGGAAACTGACTGACAGTCTGACAGCTCATTATGATGTCACAACAACTGCATGATGTCATCATCTGTAACCGGTTAAAGGGAGGAATGGCTCATTTCTATATCATTATAATAATGAAATAATCTTCTATTAATTAAATTAACTGACACAAAACTGCAGCTCCTTCACAGTAAAAGCCCTGCGGCTCCTTCACAATAAAAGCCCTGCAGCTCCTTCACAGTAAAAGCCCTGCAGCTCCTTCACAGTAAAAGCCCTGCGGCTCTTTCACAATAAAAGCCCTGCAGCTCCACAGTGGTCGGCAGTATATCTGTGCGTTGGTCTCCTGTGAGGTTTTGATATAACAGTATCTGAAAGTGATGCTGTGTGTTGATGCAGCGTCTCGTCCACCTTGATGAGCAGCGGATTGGTCAGCATGGAGTCTCTGACCACGCCCACCCTCGGTGACGACATGTTTCCTCTGATGATGACGAGCAGAGTGAAGACTCCTCACAAGGGTTTCTGTAGAGGACAGTGACAGCAGTTAATAGTACTGTAAGTACTGCATTACTGTGAGTACTGTAAGTACTGTAAATACTGCTGTCAGAGGTGGGACACAGTAACAGTACACGGTGTACTGCAGTAAATGTTGGTTAAATGTGGAGGATCGTGGAGAAGAAGAATTGTCTAAAGTTTATTGAAGGATTTAACTGAAAGTTTGTTTTATGTTAATGAGCTGAACATGTGACAAAGTCTCACATGGCAGCAGGAAGAAACAACATGAAGTGAAATAAGTCTGTCAGAGTCACAGCACTGTGACTCACCAAACACAAATATTCAATAAAACACATTTTCTTTTCAAAGTTATTGTAAAGTTGTTTTAAGTTTGAGTTGTTTCTCTAATTATGGACAAAAGTCAATGAGGTTCTGAATGAAGTTTTCTTCTGGAACAGAATCTGACAGCAGCAGTTTTTGAACGATGCTACAAACAGTCATAAATCCTCTGTAGATATAATATTTCCAGGTACTGAACACCTTTACAATCCATTAATGTTTCAGCTGATCACAGATACAGATACTGTCAGAACTTACAGTAATTAATATACAGATAATATCACCTGTTTCTGTGTCCTCCGGTGTCGGGCTGCACCGTTGCTATGGAAACAGGACGCTAAACTTTGACGTTAAACTGCAGCAGGAAAAAAAACAGCTCAACCGGAAGTCTTCTTCACTTCCGCCTGAACTGACGTCATCAGTCAACACTGAAGGACTGGAAAGAGAAAGAAACACAAAAAGACAAATAAATGAAAACATAATAAATATTATTTGAACAGATATAGATGTTTTTGGTAAAGCTTTATTTTGAAGACACTTATTTTCTTAATAAATTCCTTGGAAGTTTCCCTGAACGCTGTTTGTCATTTGGTGCTAATTTTAGAGAAAATAGAGATAAATTTATTTCAGTTGTGCTTATTTAGTTGTAATTACAGTTAAGGCCAACCTGACTGCAGGGTCCTCCAGCTGTTACAGATATTATGTATAAAAATGTGCATAAAGAAAAATCAATTCGACCTCAAATGACGCCGCAGACCCTGTCACTGCGTCAGCTGACACTTCACCCGCTTTGAGCCCTAAACAATATTTCACAAGTAAATAATTAACATTTGAAAACATTTAAACCAGCTTACAATGTTTGTCCAGGAAATGTTCAGCCGAGAACGCTTCCATTTTTGTTTTAAGTAACTATTTTTTGCAATTTCCCATCCGAGAGGGAGATCATGAACGCAACACGGTTGCGTCAGTTCTCGCGTCAGTCTCAGTTCGAAAAAGATCGTCTATTGAAAACACGGTTTACTCTGCGGTTAAAACATAGACAGACGGAGAGCCGTTACCATAGCAACCCAAAGCGATCAGGCACAATGATTATCCCGTTCAATGTTTCTTTATTTCTGCGTGTGTCTTAATGGCTCAATGATAAAGGTTTTATTTTACAAATATATTTATTTAGTTTTTACGGTGTTGGGTACAAGCCGTACTGGCTCTGTTTCCGGAAACCTGCTCAGAGTGAGACGTCTGTCCGCCCTCCTGCTCTCTGCTGTGAGCACACGTAGCTGTTAGCGGAGCAGCTGCTCTCATGTCTGCCGGGTCTCTCTGCTTGTTGTCGGCAGCAACTCTCCGGCTCTCTGACAGCCTGTTCTCGGTGTGTCTCTCCCCGGACCGCAGGGATGCTCCGGTTCTGGTTCAAAGCGGCGGTCGTCCTCTGGCTCGTCCCTGGGTGTCTGGCACCCGCAGCCCGGCTGTATACGGAGGAGGACCCGCTGGTGATCCTGAGCAGCAGCAGCCTGAAGCCCACCGTCAGTAACTCGTCCTCGGCCTGGCTGGTCCAGTTCTTCTCCTCCTGGTGTGGACACTGCATCCAGTACTCCAGCACATGGAAGGCCCTGGCCCAGGACGTCAAAGGTACCGCAGAAAACACTCTCGGCTTGGTTCCTCGTCCGCCCCGGTCCATGCTATTGTCATTTGTAAACAGCAACACCAGACTCCATTTAAAATATGACAATTTACTTGATTCCTTGTTGATCGATAAAACGACGATAAGTCTTTAAGTATCACTCGATGTGTTTTCTGATTCTGTCGTATCCTCCCTTTAGTTCGGCATCAATACATTCCAAAATCCAACAGGTCTTTACAGGAAAACCTCAACTCCGCGTCGTGTGACAAACTATTGCTTGAATGTTTTAAGTTGTGTGAAGCAGCTGAAAAGTAGCAGATTTTTGAATGAAGTTCTGAGTGATGGCGTGAGAATGGCACCCCGTTTTGAACTAGCTAACAGTCTCTTACTGCATATTTAGCTGAATAAACACGTTTACGGTATGAATTAACAGCTGTTTGTCACAGACTCTCTGGATTAGGTGACTCCGGTGAGGCCGGTGAGGCCGGTGACTCCGGTGACTCCGGTGAGGCCGGTGACTCTGGTGACTCCGGTGACTCCGGTGACTCCGGTGAGGCCGGTGACTCCGGTGACTCCGGTGACTCCGGTGAGGCCGGTGACTCCGGTGACTCCGGTGAGGCCGGTGACTCCGGTGACTCCGGTGAGGCCGGTGACTCCGGTGACTCCGGTGAGGCCGGTGAGGCCGGTGACTCCGGTGAGGCCGGTGAGGCCGGTGAGGCCGGTGACGCCGGTGAGGCCGGTGACTCCGGTGACTCCGGTGAGGCCGGTGACTCCGGTGAGGCCGGTGACTCCGGTGAGGCCGGTGACTCCGGTGAGGCCGGTGAGGCCGGTGACTCCGGTGAGGCCGGTGAGGCCGGTGACTCCGGTGAGGCCGGTGACTCCGGTGACTCCGGTGAGGCCGGTGAGGTGAGGCCGGTGACTCCGGTGACGCCGGTGAGGCCGGTGAGGTGAGGCCGGTGACTCCGGTGACTCCGGTGAGGCCGGTGAGGCCGGTGACTCCGGTGACTCCGGTGAGGCCGGTGAGGCCGGTGACTCCGGTGAGGCCGGTGAGGCCGGTGACTCCGGTGAGGCCGGTGAGGCCGGTGACCGGTGACTCCGGTGAGGCCGGTGAGGCCGGTGACTCCGGTGAGGCCGGTGAGGCCGGTGACTCCGGTGAGGCCGGTGAGGCCGGTGACTCCGGTGAGGTGAGGCCGGTGAGGCCGGTGACTCCGGTGACTCCGGTGAGGCCGGTGAGGCCGGTGACTCCGGTGAGGCCGGTGACCGCCATCCTCACTCAGCAGCTCACACGGTAGTTAGCCTGATTAAGCTAACCCACAGAATGAGCTCATGTTGCCAGGCAACAGACAGGTGACACTTGAGTTCGTTCAGGTGTCTGAGCAACAAAACACGTGAAGTCAAACCTGAATCACAAAAATACAGATTTATTTCTTTATTATATTTACAGCTGTAGCTGTACAGGCTGTTAGCTCAGCTAGCTCAGCTAGCTAACAGGAGCTCTGATGCAAAATCGATTTGTTTGGTCTGTGACGCAAATATTGATCTCAAACACATTTTGAACCAGCAGATTACTTTAGATTACTTTACTTTAGTTTAGATTAGTTTAGATTAGTTTAGTTTAGTTGGGTAATCTGATCTGACACTACTTTATTAGCACCGCTGGACAACAGCAGGTTTGTGTTTGTCAGCTGAAGCAGCTGAAGTGAAATCAGAGATGTGATCACTGAGATCATCTCTAATATTTATTTCTAGTTGTAGTCAGGTGAGGTGTTTGTGTGTAAATGGTGAAAGTAGCTGAACAGTTACAGGTCTTTACCACACACTGTCTGCCAGGAATAAAACACTACGTTAAAAACATTACATTAATGGAACTGATGATTCTTGTTATTATCACAGTTATTAGTTGATTATTCAGTTAGTTGATCAACAGCAAATTGATCTGATTTTCATGACTGATAAACAGTGAAATCACTTTTCAAGCCATTATGTCAAACATTTGATGGTTTTAGTTCTGCTTTTTCTGAGTTTATTTATCTCTGAAACAACATGTAATCTGACACTTTAACACACGAGCATCAGAACACACACACACACACACACACACACACACACACACACACACACACCAACCTGTGGGAATCAGTCTGCTGTCTTTACTCTCCATCTGCCTCCATCTCTCTGGGGAATAATTTAACTGGAGACCAGCTGCCCCTCTAACACACACACACACACTCTCTCTCTTTATGTGGACCTGCTGTCAGAGTCAAAGGACTTCTGAGAGACAAAGACCCCGTCGCCCCCCCGAATCCTGAGAGACAGACAGCTGGAGACAACACACACACACACACACACGGTGTAGGTTTGGTTTGGTGTGTGTGTGATAGATGCAGCCAGTGTCCTGTTTATGAGGAACAGCTCAGTGAGTTCAGCAGTCTGTATTGATCCTGCTTCATGGAGGTGTGTGTGGAGGTCCTGGTTCTGCCGACAGGTGTTGGTGTTCCTGGGGTTTCCATCTTGTTGTGTCCAGTTCTGCTGAGTCTGGACTGTGGATGTATAATCAGACCAGGATACGCCGCCGCTCAGTCTTGCTTCCAGTTTTTCCAGTGGCCACTCGCAGAACTGCAGCTATAAATTCCCCTGCGGCCCAAAAAGCATTTTCCCCACAGACCTCCATTATAAAAGAGACGTGTGTCAAACTGCTGACAGGACGCCTCCAGCTGCAAACAGGCTCCATTATGACTCTTTCTGTTATGAATCTTTGATCCACGGAGCTTTTATATTTGTAAAAAGCAATTTAAAAATCTGTGACGTCATCACAGTGTAAAGTCTGTGGGCCGAGCGGGAACTCGTGGGGGGGCCAGCGGGGGGGAAACACTACTGGGCATATTCAGTGGGCCACATAACCCGGAAGTAAACCTGGAAGATAGAAACTGTTTTGGCGAGCAGTTCTTATTGGACAGAATAGGTGCCATCTTTGGGTCCGGTATCCAGCTCTGTTCTCACTGTGGCCTCCAGCAGGATTTTGTTCTCAGCTGACAGGAACCCACTGTGGTCCACTTCCAGGTTCCAACAACAGAGATGCTCTTCTGTTGTAACACCTGCTGATCTGAGTTACTTCCTGTCCTCTGGAACTGGTCTAGTTCTGGTTCTTCACTGGGATCAGTTTCTCCTGATGTTTGATGATCAACAGCTGAACCTTTTCTCCACGTCTGCAGACGGAGCTGCTGCCACACGATTGGCTCATTATATATCTGCATCAATGAGCAGCTGTACCTGATGAAGTGGCCTCTGAGTGTGAAGACAGTACGTAGAGATATAACTTCTGTCCCCCCCTGTCTCCCTCCCTCCCTGCCTGTCTGTCTCTCAGACTGGCAGCAGACCATCAGTGTGGCGGTGTTGGACTGCGCTCAGGAGGAAAACTTTGATGTCTGCAAAGAGTACAGCATCAAGTTCTACCCGACATTCAAAGTACGTCACAGTACTGTGTACTACCTGAGTACTAGTACTGTATACTGAGTTTTCACAGTGTGTACTAGTACTATGTAATACCCTGACAGTGTGTAGTAATATGTAATAACATTATTGATCTGTCTGTCTTCAGTATTTTCGGGCTCACAGTCCAGAGACAGACAGAGGGACGACCTACAGAGGTGAGACACACTCGCACTACCTGTCTCACACCTTCAGTCTGTCTGCAGATCTGTTTTACATTAAGTGTCTGTTGGACTTCACAGCACAAACACTGACAGATGAGACTGATATATTCCTGAGGCCTTTCAGTCTTCTTAAACACTGTCAGTCTGTCTGTCTCTGTCTCTGTAACTGTCTGTCTGTCTCCAGGTGCAGACAGAGAGATCCAGTCAGTGAGACAGTTGATGGTGAACATCCTGCAGAACCACACCAAGCTGGACTGGCCTGATCACTGTCCTCCACTGGAACCATACAGGTACCAGGACCTGACGGGACACAAACAGCTCTTTAGAAAAAGTCTTTCTGGACTTTATTTTAGTGTGAAAGAAAACATGTTTTCACTTGAACATTGACATCAGAGCTGATTATTCAATCAATCAATTTAATAGGATTGCAGAAAAATGAGAAACTATTTAGAGAATTGATTGATCATGTGACGATGATTCTGTGGTTCGATGTCTCCAGAGTGACGACTGATCAGTTTTAATATTCAGTTCATCTCTGGACAAACAAAAACCAAAGAAGCATCAGCGGTCATGTGACCCGGAGCTGGAGGACTGTCTGTTTTATATCACAGTGAACTGGATCTGTTTATGCAAATCTATCTACCTGTCTGTCTGTCTGTCTGTAGCTCTGTGGAGCTGCTCCCTCTGTTAGGTCAAAGGTCAGATCACTACACTGCCATCATCATAGAGGAGCCAGACTCCTACGTAGGACGAGAGGTACGACCACGAGACAGGATGATACGGTTCAACTGGAACTGAGAGCAGAGGCTCTAACTGCCTGTCTGTCTGCCTGCCTGTCTGTGTCTCTTAGGTGATCCTGGACCTGCTGCAGTACTCAGGTGTGGAGGTGAAGAGAGCTCTGAGCTCTGACCCCCTCCTGCTGGATGCTCTGAAGATCACAACCTTCCCCTCCATCTACCTGCTGCACCCAAACGCAACACACACACACCTGCACGTGTGAGTGAACACACACACACGCAGATGTTAAAGTACTTGTGAGGACCCTCAGTGATATAACACAGAGGTTTTCAAACTTCTTCTTCTTCTTCTTCAGTCAGAAGCAGCTGCGTTTCTTCTTCTCCTCCTTGTTGAGGACGTTACCTGGAGTTCAGCGCAGGTTGAAGTCGGGCGGCAGCAGCAGTTCCAGTGGAGGGCAGATGGGGGCGCTGCCCGACAAACAGAGCACAGAGCCCTGGAGAGACTTCGACAGGTCAGAGACTCAGTTAGACCGGCTCGGCTTGGCTCGGCTTGTGGAGTCAGAGGGTCATCAGTAAACCTATTTCTGTCTTTCTGCAGGTCCAAGGTGTACACAGCTGATCTTGAGTCCGCCCTCCACTACCTGCTGAGAGTGGAACTGGCTACCCATAATACCCTGGAGGGGGAGGAGCTGAAGATCTTTAAGGACTTTGTCACTTTGGTTGCAAAGGTAAGCAGAGAGCTGCAGTCCTTCAGTCCTAACCCTACTTCCAGAACCAGAGACGCCTGAAATACCTCCTTACATGCTGTCTGCCTGTCTGTCTGCCTGTCTGTCTGCCTGTCTGTCTCTCTCTCTGTCTGTCTCTACCTGTGCAGTTGTATCCAGGTGGAGGTTCTGTGGTAAAGCTGATGGAGACTCTCTCTGATTGGCTGCTCAGTTTGCCACTGCAGCGAATCCCCTACCAGGCTGTCCTGGACCTGGTGGACAACAAGATGAGGGTGAGACACACACACACACACACACACACACACACACACACACACACACTGATCAGACACACTGATCAGTAGCTGACTTCCTGTTTCCTGTCCAGATCTCAGGTGTGTTCCTGGGGGCGGAGCTTCGCTGGGTTGGTTGCCAGGGCAGCAAGGCGGGGCTTCGAGGTTACCCATGTTCCCTCTGGACTCTGTTCCACGTCCTGACTGTCCAGCATGATGCCACGCCCACCGCACTGGAAAACACAGGTACACACATACACATTCCTGGTAGATGACTTTGTAACATGAACAGGTATTTCTGCTGTTTAACAAAGAAAGGTGAAGGTGTTCCTGTGAGACTCTGTGCAGAGTCCTGGTCCTGATAAACCTTCAGACTCGTGGGTCTGTTTCTCTCCTCGAACTGCACCTGAGACAACACGGCCTCTGAAGCTCCGAATGGTTCTCACGCCTGTGGTGGAGGTCTACCTGTGTGTGATTTCTGTTACATTATAGCGTCTCCCATCTTCTTCTGCTGAGTGTGACCCCTGTCTGTCCGTCTGTCCTGCAGGTCTGGAGGGCGAGACAGCTCCGGTGCTGCAGGTGATGCGTCGGTACATCAGGACGTTCTTCGGCTGCGAGCAGTGTGGACGACACTTTGAACAGGCAGCAGCCGCCAGCATGGACAGAGTCCAGAACAGAGAGGAACAGATCCTCTGGCTGTGGAACCAACACAACAGGGTCAACTACAGGCTGGCTGGTACACACACACACACACACACACACACACAGCAACATGTGGTCTCTGAGGCTTCATGAGAAGCTGGTCCAAATCTACCCTAGTCCCATCTGGAGTTGTCAGAGGTCAATGACGGGTCGACCATGTGATTGTGTAGCGTTGGTCCATAGAAATGATATAAACACTGATTATGATAAAAAGCCTCCTTCAGCTGCAGAAGCTGTTTCTACCTGTTCTTCAGTATCACAGTGATCAGTGATAGTTGTCTGTACATCCATGGTGCTGCTGATGGACTCTGACTACAGGTGAACTAATACAGGCTGACTCCATGGCAACATTATACTTGCTGTTTACACCCTCCAAAGCATCATGGGATCTGTAGTTCCAAAAGTATTTATTTTAAGCTCATGTTCAGAATGTCTCATCAGCATGGTTCTTATATCTGTCCTCCTCCTCCTCCCTCTCCTCCAGGCTCTCTGAGTGATGACCCCCTCTTTCCTAAAGCCCCATGGCCGAGCCCCTCCCTCTGCTCCTCCTGCCATGAGGAGAAAAATGGCGTCCACGTCTGGAACCACGACAACGTCCTCCTCTTCCTCCGACAACACTATGGAACCTCTAACCTGTCTCCCAAATACTCCCTGACTCCCCCACGACTCCCCGCACCTCCTCCTGATCCTGATCCTGATCCTGTACAGACCAGCCAGCCTCAGGAGGAGCACCAAGGAGGAGCAGGAGGAGAGAGGAAGGAACCAGAGAGGAAGGCTGAGGAGCAGCTGGAGCCTCGACCCGGACACCAGGCCCTGAGGGGGGAGGAGAGGGAGGAGGTTCTGGGTCACAGGGGAGGAGGTGGAGCAGCAGTAGCAGCAGGAGGAGGTGTTTGGATTCTGGGTCTGGGTTTTAACAGCGTGGACATGAGCCTGTGTGTGGTCCTGTACGTCTGCTCCTGCCTCTTCCTCATGCTCCTCTTCTTCTTCTTCAAAGTCCGATCCAGGAGGTGGAAACTCCGACACTCCCGCCTCCACGTCTGACGCGGACCGGCCCAATTTATACAGGACCAGACCAGTTTGAGCCAGCTTTGGTTCAGGTCTGGAGGCAGAATTAAAAACTGGTCTTCGCTCACACCTGTGTTAACGTTTTAAAGGGCCAGTCCACCACAGACCGCCTGCCGCCATGTTTACATTGAAAACAATGCAGGGCGGCTCTTTGTGCGTTACCATGGCAACCATAAAAACTCCAGCAAGGGGATGATTCGGAAGCTGATTCACCTTTTCACCAGCAGAGAGCAGCGGAGCGTCAGGTGAATCAAACCTGCTGGATTCATCGTCTGATTGAAAACCTGTTGCTCCCTTTAGCTGCATGAGGAGGAGGAGGAGGAGGCCGCCGCTGTCTGAATGCTCCTGGAGTCGGCCGGATTCTAGCCCTGAATTGGACGCCCGACTAGTTTTAGAATTAAAGATTAAAACCTGAAGTGTGAGTTAAACTCTCTCACTTTGCTGCTCACCGTACCCAGCCCTGAACCGGACCACACTGGACTGGATTTTGGAGTTTAATGGCTCAGATGAGGAACATGGTCTGGATCTGTTGTATTTATAGAATCAGTTTTAAACTTGGCCCGGGCTCTCAGGTCTGGATTTATTTATTTTTACATTTAAAACTCAAACTGGATCCTGTGAGCAGGTGTATGTTCAGACCGGGACTGAACCTGCTGGGTTTAAATGTCCCAGAACTCCACAGGAGAGACGTGGACATGATGGACCAGCAGCACACCGGGACTGAACTGGACCATACTGGTTTTTCTGAGTTCACTTTGTGCCAAATGTTTAACCTGCTGACATACGACACACCTGTCCTCTCAGGCCCCGCCCCCTCCTCTGTGTGTGTGTGTGAGTGTGTATTTCTCTTAACTGTGAAACATGGAGCTGTCCTGATGAATGGATCCTGCAGACTGATTGATTGATTTGATTGATTGAACACATCTTCAGTTTGGATCTTTTATAAAACACAAACACAACTAATTAGACTGAAGTTGAGAAAAGGAAGTAAGACTCGTGTTTTTAAATCTGAACTGTAATCAGAAGTATTGTGTGTATTTCCAGTATTTTGATCATTAAAGTATCCTGTGACTGATTGATCTGTATCTGTTATTGTATCCATCATTTACTGTGCAAAACTGTCATTTATAAACAGAAAGTATTTTCCCAGATTGTGAATAATACATTTATTTGTGTCCCAATAAATTACAAGTTTGTATTTTTTTAATCTGGTACAATCTTAAAATGTTAAAAGGAATCAAAACGTAAATGGAAAAAAAAAATTCAAGTTGAAAAATTAAAGTGGAAAAAGAAAACGTGTAATAAAAGTCAAAATGGAAAAGCTTCAACAGAAAAAGACAAAAGCTTAAATTTTAAAACTTAAATTGAAATGTCGTCGGAAAACAAAAACTTAGAGAGAGTCAGTTTATATTTAGCAGCTGTTTATCTTTAAAACATTTAATTTCCTTTTTATATTCAGTTAATGAGATTATTACTGAGGGGCAATAAAATCAGTTTTTCTGCTGTTTTCTGTTTAAATTTTCCTCTGATGAGAAAATGAATCAAATCACTTATTTTGTCTTTTTTCTTTCATTTTGTTATTTTAACATTTGTTTTTTTTCCTGGATAAAATGATCCTCCGTACTTGAACGCCGTCTAAATGTGACGGTCAGTTTGTTTCAGTGTCGTCTGGTGGCTTTTTCAGGCAGTGTTGACTCTAATATTTATTCAGTGTTTATTTTTGTGGTGATATTCGTGATTTCACAGTGACAGAGTGACGACGAGTCGGCTGTGGCTTCACTCGACGAGCCTCATGATGGATAATTGTCTGCTGGTGCCTGAACGCACCACAAACCTGCTCTCTGCTTCTTTTAGTTTGAATCATTTTAATGAGATGTAAATAATCCGTCTGAATAAACGATGTTGCTGCAGCTCACTGACTCATGTTTACTGCAGGTTGCTGGTTGAAGCTGAGGGCCGCTGAGCAAGGCAGCAGCTCAGAGGCTGAAACACCTTTGACCTCGTCAGGAAGAAGACAAAGTTCAAAGTGTAGAAAGTTTTGGGGATTTATAGCCATGCTAGCAGGTTAGCTCTGGACGGTAATGTCGCTCAGTCATTCACTGACAATGCTAACATGCTAAGTTCACCATGTTCACCATCTTAGCTTAGCATGTTAGCATGCTATCATCAGCTAGTTAGCAGTAAACAGGGAGCAGCTGAGGCTGATGGGAACGTCTGTAGTTCTGCAGGTGTTTGTGTTGGACACGTTAACATGTTGACCTGATGGTGTTACAGTTCATCCTGAGGGGAACATGAACGATGACAGACAGGCAGGCAGACAGACAGGCAGACAGGCAGGCAGACAGGCAGGCAGACAGACAGACAGGCAGACAGACAGGCAGACAGGCAGGCAGACAGACAG